>JACEIK010009138.1:0-23260 GCA_018107945.1 Datura stramonium
CCTCAGTGTTCCCCATGGGTTCATAACTACTTTGGGTATATACACGTGATCAATCCTAGTGCTTACTTGTAGAACTGGTAGCTAGGGTTCATCCAAACGACTGGTTCATCCCTATTGGATGGCTATACTCAATCACTGGGTTAGGTCTCATGAGCGAATTCAAACTAACTATTATCAATATGATCCAAATTTAACTATCTTGCGGCCACATATCAAGTTAATACAATGATCGTAAATATCAAGGCTTTGTTGTGATTCTCTTTTCCTAATCTCTAATTTTCTAGGTTCAAGGAAGTAAAAATATTCAGGCAAGTCCTAACGTTGTACACCATTAAGAAATGTTTAAACGTGAAGAGAATACAATACAAGATTTTCACATTAGTTTTGAATCACTTTTGTGAAACCCTAATTTGTTGAGCCGCCATGGTTCCGACAACCCCTAGTTGTGGAGGTTTTAGCCTGTCATGGTTGTAAGATTGTAATTCACATTCATAGGCAAATACATAATTAAATACTTACAAAAACAATTGGAAGGAAATCAGATTTGATTATCAAAGAAAAACCTCAAGAACAATGTAGGAAATCAAAGAGTTGATCCCAAGAATTGCTACTCAAAACTCGATAAAAATTTATAATAATAACTATTCACACGTCTAATAACCCAATTTTTTCCTCCTCTAACTAAAATAAAATGTAAAGGATATTTATGCAGACATTATAAATCTTTTTCTAAGCTAACAGGGAGTTTTTCATAACTGGTGCCAACTGGGCCATGATTGGACCTACAACCCATAGCAGGATTGTACGAGTCATACTACTTTCTTGGCTGCTGCAGATTTTGCTAAGTGTTGGCATCCAGGTATGACTCGAACCTTCATCCTACGAGTCGTACATTGCTTCTGCGGTTTGGCCTTGAGAACTCTGACATCTTTCGGAATTCTTCACGAGTGTTGTGATATGACTCGTACTTTCTTTCCATGACTCATACTGTCTATAGTGTCTGAAGTTCTGCCAAGTATTGAAAATATTCTGAATTTCACCAAGGCTCTTGGTACGATTTGTATATTGGTTCCATAATTTGTGAGTCCATCTATACCAGGAATCTGCCTTTGTGCAATTTTTTCTGAATATTTCCACGACTCTAATTACGGCTCGTACCATCTTGGTACGAGTCGTACTGAGAATTGTATGTTGCCCTCTTCCCAATTCATCCTTCTGACTTTCATCAGGGTTCTCCGTATGGCTCATACTGAGATTGGTACTTTGGCTGATTTTCTGCATTTTAAGGCTTCTTTTTCACATCTTTGCTCCGACACTTATTTTTCCTAAAATCAAAGTAAACTTTACTTATATCCATATAAAAATACCCAAGTCCATGCTATTTTTTCAATTTTAAGCGTCGAAAGTGTTGTAAACTCACAGAATATCAACGCCCTCAATTTAAGACTTATGCATGTCCTCAGAAAAAGAAAAAGAAAAACTAAACACAACGCTTAACTAGAAAATAAACCTAGGACACTACAACCAATATAAAACAAAATTTGCACTATGACTCCAAAAGCTTTTGACCCCTTTTCCATGAACCAAATTAGCACATGCACTGCAAGCAACCATAAAACATAATAAACAGTGATCAAGACATGTCATCTGGCTATTAACAGGTAGTCAAGTCCACCAATGCTTTTCACACTAACTACTGGTAAAGAGAAACATAAACCATGTACCCTCACAGCAAACGAAGTTCCCCACTCATAGATATAGCAAAATACATGACATGGGACTGAATAAGCGAGACTCTCACTCTCACAAAGAAGTTCCAAATACTGCACATTAGATACCATAGGCTTGCCCTTATTTTCTCTACTTTGGTCTGTCAGATGGTTAGGTTAAGATCACTATAGGACTTCCTTTGACTTGTAATGTAGGATTTCGGGATGGGTAAGGTAGATATGGAATCTTTTGAGTGATTAAAATCCCTCCTTGGCACTACATACATGTTGCTCCATTTTGTCACTTTTTTACATTTTTTTCTTCTTGCATTTTTTCTCCCTTTTTTGGTACATTTGTATGAGTGAGGTGTATTTCTTCAAACTTTTTATGCATCATTCACTTTTTGAGTTTTCTTTTTTTTTTATTCTTTTTCTTTTTATTTTGTCACACCACACCTCATTTTTCACCTTCCTAATCTTTATGCACCCCTACCCTAGCCACCTTTATCTTAGTCATTTCGCCTATGTTGAGGTTCACAATGTCCAAGGAGGGACCAGGGCCAAA
Source organism: Datura stramonium (assembly GCA_018107945.1). Lineage (NCBI taxonomy): Eukaryota > Viridiplantae > Streptophyta > Magnoliopsida > Solanales > Solanaceae > Datura > Datura stramonium. The sequence continues at coordinate 2,275 of JACEIK010009138.1, forward strand.
ACAGGTTCATTATAAAATGGGTATGTTTAATGATTGATCAAAGAAAAAAATGGTCTAATTAAGGCTCAAAATTTTGGATCAAGATAATCATATAATTTCAGTAGGGTTATTTAGGCTAAAAATGGGCTCAACAAAAACGACCTATGATCCTTTCCTAACCAACCATCCTAAAACCTATGCGAATACCATCTGGGCAAGTTCTAGATCCTCTACACAGTATTGAACTAGGTATCAAACCTCACTCATTCATGGTACATGATTTATATTCACTCTACCTATCCGATTTATTCATGGCTTAACAAAAAACTACACATGCTAATATGCTAAATGATAGAAAGGATATACAGAAATCATGCATACAATCACAAGTACACAACTAATTCATCAAAAAAATTTAACGTGGTCAATTTGTTAAAAATATCAAATCTAATGCACTTTATTGGATGAGTACTCCTAAGCTACTTTCTAATTCAACAAAAACCACACAAAAATAAAATCCTAAATATGTCGGTTCTATTAGATAGCATGTCCGAGGAAAAAGAAATACGACAAGATAAATCCTAATACAAATTAAAATTTCTAAAAATACAAGTACACCCCCTCCCCTTTTTAAAAAGCATGCTTTGTCCATGAAGCATAGAAGGAAGGAAACATAGTTGTGGCTCTCTATGTGCTCCTATCATCCTATGGAGGAGGTTCCTTCACTTCAATCGTGGCACTGGCGGTGGCCGGCGCATGCACTATGGATCAACAGTGAGAGTGGCTATCCCGTCAGTGATCTCGATCATCTCTATGACCTTTGGAATGGTCAAGGCTGAATTTGGCTCGCCCGAAGGGTCCCTGCCACTGGCAAGTTCAATATGGGCCATAGTGGAGCTACCTGCTCCTCTAGCTCGTTCCTGCAGCTCTAGCAAGTGTGCGTCATGAGTCTGCAGTCTCTCTACTCATGCCCGCTTGCATTCTCTTTTCTCTCTCTTCTTTCTCTTTCTCAGGGTCTCATCTCCAACATCCCCGGAGACCCTCTTCTTCCCTTTATCTTTCCCTACTACTGTGGGCTCCTAGTAGGCCGCCAGATCAAGCTCCTCATCTATGTCCACATCAAGGTCAGAAAGAGTGAGGGTTGTTATGACTGCCGGTGGTCGTGATGACAACTCTGCCACTTGGCTCCAAAGAGCCCTCAACTCTACATGGAGGTTACCTATATCCGTCTGCTTAGCCATGCATCTATTGAATCGACTCTCAAACCTGTCAAGTCAAGCATGCAAGGCCTGTGCAACAGTCTCGATCTCGGCTCTTTCATCTAGGGATAGTTTTTTGAAGTTTCTAAACAGTTAAGTTTATAAGTAGCATAAAAGATTTTCCGAGTTGTGTAGCTTGGCAAATTATCTGGGTGGATGTAGAAGCCAGCCCTTTTTTGTAGGGAAAATCTTTTATGTCTATGATGAAATTTACTATTTGACTATCTTTCTTTCGTCCATGATTAGTCCTTTGGACAACTTCTAGATAAAATCCTGAGGTACTAGGACGTATCCAGTTAGGGTTTGACTTGGGAGGCTGGTATCTGGTGTAGCAGAAGTGCTGGAAGCTGCATCTGAATAATCGACATCTGTAGCTAGTGTCTCGCCCTGCTCCTGTGAGGTTGGGGCATTCACTTGTACGCCCCTAATAGGTCAAGTCAGTGGAATGATGTTGGATAGTTGGGCCCGACTCACTGAATTCATTTCATCCCTGATCAGGCCAATATCAGCTATTCACTGTCCTCCAATCAAGCACTTCTCACCCTGGTGTACCATGATGCCTGCTTGGGTGAATAATCTAAAGACGAGTCGAGAATAGGATAGTAGTACTCAATCCCATGACTCAATCTCATATCTCCTCTGTGATGACCCTTGAAATGTTGATCAGGTATCTAGACATGATACATGCCACCAAACTTGCTCTATCTGCACTGAGGGTATTGTCATTGATCGTCGGTGCCAACCGGTGGCGCACTAACATCCAATAGGTTGTTTCTATAAAATTGAGAGAATTCTTTGTAACCTGCTTTCCGCTAGTAATCCAAAATGCTTCCTCTTTGTCCTCAACAATGATGCCAGACAAACACTGTATCTGCCTCCTCCTCTCATCAAAGCCCAGCTACTTGATTTGTTTCAATACCTCCACCCAATACTCATATTCTAGCGTGGCATGTGGAGGTATGAACTGGGACCTATATAGTATCCGAGAAATGGTGTTCTCAAATATGTCGACTTCTAGATCTCTTACTAGGATGCTCTCTAATTTGGGTTGATCTTTCAACTTCTGCCCCTCTTTATCCTTCTGTTCCATGGTTTCCAAATAGTTGGCATAGAACTCTCAGACAAATTTTGGAGTATACTTATTTGGAGCCCTAGCCATCCACTCGAAGCCGTAGAAGTTGAATATCTGCTTCATCTCCTCCACCTCGTTCAATGAATTTATGAGGATCTGTGGCTCTTCTTAAATGCTCTGCCTAGTTTTTTTTTTGGCGGTAAGAGCAATCCCCTACTCATATATCTCCCAAGCTCCTGGAACTCTCCATCGGATAGTGCAGTTCTTCCTAGGTGAATTCTGCTCCTGCTCAGCATTTGGTGCCTCCTCCTTTGAACCAGCACTGCTGCTTGCCTCTCTAGATTGGGTCTCGTCAAACCCCTTTTCTTCAGTAGAGCCGCTTCCCAACTGCTGAGCTCTTCCCTCAGCTCCCTTCTCAGACTGGGGAGCTCTGGTAGATGTGGTAGTAGCTGCCATGGCTTGGGATTTGGCCTTCGCCGTAGTGGTTTGGGTCCCATCAGTGTCCGATACATCGATCATATACTCCTCTACTGAACCACTAGGGGAGCTACCTACTTGATCAGATTCAGAGGTTTCATCAAGTAATGTCCTCCGTGCAGTTGCCTTTGATGCTTTGAACTTCATCATCATTGTACCTGTAGAGAAAGAGGGTTAGAATTCCATAACTGAGAAAAAAAAAGCAAGAACAAAGTCCTCTGAATTTTATCAAGAGTCAATAGTATAGGTCGTACCTTGGAGGTACGATTTGTACTAAGACCCGTGTCTCAAGTCAGTACTACGCCTCTGAGGTATGACTTGTACCATGAAGGTATGGTCTGTACCATGAGTCATATGAGGATACCTCTGTTCACCAATTTTTCTGTATTTTTCCAAGACACATGGTACGACCCGTAGGTCGATTCCATGAGTCATAGGAAGGATCATACTGTCATTTATGGGCTTGACCCTTTCCAAATTTTTGGTATGACTCATAGTAGTAAACCACGTGCCATGCTTGGATTTGTATCGTGTGTATTTTCAAATTTGTCTTGGGACAGTCCCAACAAGCCATCCTACGAGTCGTAGTATGTAACCACGAGTCGTAAGAAAGCTTGTGAAGCTTGTCCCTACCTCGATCTTCGTTCAGTTTACAGGGGGTTCTATTTTACATTTTGGGTACTCAGAATTCCCCAGGTCTCGGTATGTATATTAACCCATTTTACAACTACTCATTCCTCCCTTTTTTAATTATGCCTGTGACTCAATTGTTAATAGTTCAATGCACAATTTCATCAAATTCAAGTTCTTTCCCAGTCACACATGGCTTAATCACACCCCTGGTCATTGTCTTGTCAAATTTTTTCAAGAAACAACGAGGACTCGCAGGGGGTTTAGCACATTTACATCAAGCATACCAGTTTTTATCTATCAATTTTGAAGGAATACACTTACTTGGTTGCTTGATACTTCAACTTGTGATTCAATACTAGGGTTTGAATTAAGGATTTTGATGTAATCTCCACTAGAAATTACTTGCTAATTTATGGTAATGAGTTACGGGTGTGACAGAGTCATGAGGTTGGTTTTAGTAAGAATGAGTGAGTAGTACAATTTGTTTCAGCATTTAAAGGTCTTAGGGATGATTTGAAAATCTAGCCGAGTTGGGTGGATTTAAGAATTTTGACCTAGGATAATCCTATGACTCATCCCTAGACCCCTACTTAGAGAAACTTAGGAACTTACCTATGGACCTATGAGTGCATCCCATGACTCGTACAATTGAGGTACGATTGTACTATGACTTGTAGGTCTTTGCTATTCATTATGGTCCATGCCTTGCGTAGTTCATAGGCATAGTGAGTACTACAATCCGTAATATGAAGTTGCAAGTCGTAGGACTAATCGTATCCTGAACTCATGCACTAAAGTACATATCTAATTCTCATCACGACTCATGCTACGACTCGTACAACCCTCTCGCGAGTCATACTGAGAACCGTAGCACCTGCCTCTTCAGGAAATTTTTTTGCCACATGTTTGTGTTTCCCCTGCACATGAAACACACATTAGTTAAGTCACTTGGGTTGTCCCCCAAGAAGTTCTTTATTTAATGTTTCGGCATGATGCAGATGGCTCGATTACTTAGAATTCACCAAGACACCACTTGGGTTGCCTCCCAAGAAGTGCTTGATTTAACATCGCGGCATAACGCAAATTGCTTGACTACTCAGACTTCATCAAGGAACTCGAATTCATCTTCTACCGCTGAGGCCACTCTATATTCCTTAGGTTGCTTTATTGACTAGCAGACATTGAAGGTGACCTCTTATTTATTTAGTCTGAACAACAACTCTCCAGCCTCCACATCTACTAAGGCCCTCCCAGTAGAAAGGAATGGTCTCCCCAAAATGATGGGGACCTCATAAGCAACCTCGCAATCAAGGATCACAAAGTCTGGTAGGAATATAAATCTGTCAACTTTGACAAGCACACCGAACAGGATCCCCATAGGCTTCTTCATAGTTTTGTCAACCATCAACAGCCGCATGGAAGTCAGTGTGGGGGCTCCCAAGCCCAACTACTTAAACACAGTAGTGGCATCAGATTGATGCTTGCTCCCAGATCACAGAGTGCCCTTGCGAACTTAACATCGCAAATTGTGCGTGGAATAGTAAAAGAACCTAGATCTTTCTTTTTTTGTCCAGGACCCGTGAAGTTATAGCACTTCAACGATGTACATTATCAATGGGCTCATAGCTCACAGACCTTTTCTTCGTCACAAGGTCCTTCATAAACTTAGCATATCCCGATATTTTCTCCAATGCCTTGACCAATGGTATATTTATAGATAACTATTTTAGCATTGATAAGAATTTCTAAAGCTTACCATTCTCCGCCTTCTTCTTCATTCTTTAGGGAATGGTAGTGGTGGTCGCGGAATAGACTTGTAAATGTGTGTTTCTCCTTGTTCAACTTCAGGCCTTTTTTCACCAATTAGGGCCTCAGGCAACTCAGCATCCTCTTTATGTTCCTCCTTAGCGACATTGTCCTCATCTTCAATCACACCCTCTTTCTTCCTTTCATCTACAATCGGTAGAGGGGGGATCAATAGCAGTCTTTCCACTCCTAGTCATCACAGTCATACAGTGACCATCATTTTTTTGAATTTTAGGTTGTGTTTCTAAGTAGTGTACCCTTTTGCCTAGGGTACATAGATGCTGAAAGTTTCCCTAGCTGTTGTTCAATCTACTTGATAGTTATTGCATGTGACTCCACTCTCTGACTTATGCTTGATATATCACTAAGAATGTCTTTCAACTAACCATCCATGGACCTCACCTTTTTTAGTATCTCATCCATCATGCTCTCTAACTTTAACTGTCTAGCCTCCCCCTCACGTGCATTTGGAGGCACTACAATCCAGCTCGTTCGTTGCGGTAACCATCATTCCTTCTCCAATATCCTTCGCGCTCATGACCTCGACTTCTATCTCTGTACCAGTTCTGGTTATATTTGTATCTATATTGGTTCTGACCTTAGTTTCTAGAACATTGGCACCAAGTGTCTTGTCCAGACCCTTGGGTGTTGGCTCGAAAACCCGCCACCTGGTTGTCCAAGAATTTTGCCTCCTCCTCAGAATTTGAGTGGTCTGGACCTGGCTCCTTTCCCTGTGTCCTAATTGCGTTCACCTTTTTGGCCCCAGCTCCCATGATATGCTTAGTAATAAAACTCAATGATGTGCGCATGTGAGCTAACTCTTGGTTATGCTCTTCTTCTTTCCTACATTGGTCTGCAGTCAAACCAACAACATATGTACTAGTCGCTGCTTTCGCCTCCCGAGTATGCCATGCCCTATTTGTTTTTGTCACCCTGTTAAGAATGATAACAGCTTTCTCCTAGGTATGACTCATCAGTGCTCCTCCCGCCACTGTGTCTGCTACAGCCTTGGTATTGTTGTTTAAGATCTTGTAAAAGATTTCTAACAAACTGTCATTTGGATTTTTATGGTTTAGGCATTTTCTCAACTTCTTCTTGAACCTTAGCCAGGTTTCATGAAATGCCTCAATTTTAAGTTACCGAAAGTTATAAATTTCGTCCTTGAGTTGCAGCATCCTGGAGGGTGGAAAGAATCTCTCTAAGAAAGCTTTCTTGAGCTCCCTCCAATTGGTTATGGAGTCATTGGGAAACTCTAATAACCATAAAGTGGCTTTCCCAGACAGATAAAATGGGAAAAGTCTGAGTCTGATGGCATCTTGGCTAACTCCGGGCAGTTTGTATGCCTTGTATATTCCCATGAAGTTCATCAGGTGCAGGTTGGCATCATCAGCTACATGACCACTGAACACCCCTTTCATGTTCAGCAACTGAATCATGGTGCTAGTGATATCAAATTTAGCGCCAGCAGGCAGTGGTGGTGGTAGACCCGACTTCATTGATGTTTGGATTATCTTCATTGAAGAACTAAGGGGCATATTATTGGCCTCTGTTTCCCCTCCCATGTCGACCAGCATTCATGACCTCATCTCGAGCATCCTCCGTATCCTGAAGTGCATCTTGCTGAGCTAGCTCGGCTTTCCTAGCTTCTTCAGCTATGCGGGCATCTCTTTTCTCCTGGTTTTCCATCCTACGCAGTGTTCATTCAAGTTTGAGATCCAACAGACTTAGGAGGTTTCCACTCCGATGAGTACTTGGCGTTCACCAAGCAACAATCTATGGATATCTAAAAACAAAAAAATAAACATAATTCAGACAATAACAACCAAAAGTTAAATACAAGCAATTAATATAATCTTAGCCGTATTCCTCGACAACGGCGCCACTTTTTGATAACACTCAAACTCACACTTCTTGACGAAGTATGAAGCAATTATTGTCAATAAAGAACCCAACTAAAAGGTTGGGGTCGAACCCACATGGAATAGGGTAAGATCTAGACTAATACCGGTAAGTTACCTTGGTAGTGAGTTATCTCCAATTTGGGGGTTTCAAGAGAACAATGTTTAAGCAAAGCTTATAATTGTGATTTAAATCAAGATTTGAAAACAACTAAGGTAAGTGTTCCCCATGAGTTCATAACTACTTCGGGTATACACACATAATCAATCCCAATGCTTACTTGTAGAACTAATTACTAGGGTTCATCCAAATGACTGGTTCGTTCCTATTGGATTACTATACTCAATCACCGGGTTAGGTCTCATGAGCGATTTTAAACTAACTGTTATCAATATATTTTAAATTTAACTATCCTGCAATCACTACAAAGATTAAGACTTTATTGTAATTCTCTTTTCCTAATCTCTACTTCTCTATGTTCAATCAAGTAAAGAATTTAGGCAAGTCCTAATGTTGTACACCATTAAGAAACATTTGAACATGAAGAGAATACAACACAAGCTTTTCGAATTGGTTTTGAATCACTTTTGTGCAACCCTAATTTGTTAATCCGTCATGGTTTCCATAACCCCTAGTTGTGGAGGTTTTAGCCTCTCATAGTTGTAAGATTGTGATTCACATTCATAGACAAACACATAATTAAATACTTACATCAACAATTGGAAGAAAATATGATTTGATTATCATAGAAAAACCTCAAGAATAATGTAGGAAATCAAAGAGTTGATCCCAAGAATTGTTCCTCAAAACTCGATAGAAATTGACAATAATAACTATTCACACGTCTACTAACTCAATTTTGTCCTCCTCTAACTAAAATAAAATGTAAAGAATATTTATATAGACATTCAAAACCTTTTCCTAAGCTAATAGGGAACTTTTCATATCTAGTATCGACTATGCCATGATTAGACCTACTACCCATAGCAGGATTGTACGGGTCATACCTAATTTTCGTAAGTTCTTGGCTGCTGCAGATTTGGCTAAGTGTTGGTGTCCTGGTATGACTCGTAGCTTCATCCTATGAGTCATACATTGCTTCCGTGGTTTGGTCCTGCGAACTCTGACATCTTCTGGAATTATTCACAAGTATTGTGATACGACTCGTACCTTCTTGCCATGGCTCATACTGTCTATAGTATCTAAAGTTCTGTCAAGTACTGAAAATCTTCTGAAGTTCACCACTGCTCCTAGTACTATTCATACATTGGTGCCACAACCCATGAGTCCATCCATACCAGGAGTCTATCTTTGTGCAATTTCTTCTGAATATTTTCACGACTCTAGTTACGGCTCGTACCATCTTGGTATGGCTCCTACTGAGAGTCATATGTTGCCTTCTTCCTAATTCATCCTTTTGACTTTCATTACGATTCTTAGTACGGCTCGTACAATCAAGGTACGGCTCATACTGAGACTGGTATTTTGGCTGATTTTCTACATTTTAAGGCTTCTTTTTCACATATTTGCTCCAACACTTGTTTTCTCTGAAATCAAAGTAAAAGTGTCTTATATCCATATAAATATACCTAAGTCCATGCTATTTTCTTAGTTTTAAGCGTTGAAAGTGTTGTAAACTCACAGCATATAAACCGCTAGTGTAGTAGTGTACAAGTATGGTCAGAAGTCAGTTTTCTATGACATACTTAGGGTGTCCTATCATCCACCAGGAAGAGGAAAATACATTACATTGGGCTGATCAAGAAATTGAAGGACAAATTACAAGCATGGAAAGGGAAGCTATTGTCTTATGGGGGGAAGTAGTGTTGATTACTAGTGTCCTTTAAAGTGTTCCAATACATATTCTATCAGCCATCACACCTCCTAAATGTGTGTTGATTGAAATTCATAGGATATTTTCTAAATTGTTTTGGAGAAATAAGAAAGATGGCAAGAGCAGACATTGGTCTGGTTGGGAAAAGGTTTGCTTCCCAAAACAGGAAGGTGGATTGGGGTTTAGGTCCATATTTGATGTGTCTAAAGCTATGTCAGTGAAACTGTGGTGGAAATTTAGGACAGGTAGATTATTATGGAAAGATTTTTATGTGGAATAATATTGTAAAAAGAATATTCCAACTCTAGTAAAGTGGAGGGGTGGGTCTCAACTATGAAAGAAGATGCTGGAGAATACAAATGTACTAGAGAATGTTCTATGGTGGAAATTAGAAGTGGGACATCTAGCATCTATTTTGATAATTGGACGCAGTTAGGCCCAATTTTTATACAGGCTTGGGAGGGAATCATTATAGATGAGGCATCAGATAAATTAGCAGCAGTGATGCAAGAGGGACAGTGAAACTATACTAAATTACAACAACTACTCCTTGCTCATATTGTGAATCAGATTCAGGAAAAAGTGGGTAATTTGAGAAGGAAAGAACAATATGATAGACCATGGCAAAATCCAACAGGAAATGAAAAGTTTACAATTAGCAGTGCCTGAAACTTACTAAGAAAGAGAGAGAACAGACAATCTCACTATGAGAATATATGGATAAAAAGATTAGCATTTAAGATATCTTTCTTTCTGTGGAGGTTGTGGAAAGCAAAAGTTTCTATTGATAAAGTGTTAGCCAAAATGGGATACTCTACTGTATCAAGGTGTGTATGTTGCACATGTCCTAAATAGTAAACCATGGAGCATATGTTCCTCATAGCGGAAATGGCCTCAAGGATATGGGATTATTTTAAAAGAGCTGCTTGAGTTCATGGATTATTTAAACAGCTAAAGCAAGAAATTTATAAATGGTAGGCAGTAGAAGGAAATAACAGAGTGAAAGCTCTATATGAAGTCAGCCCAGCAGTAGTTCTATGGTACATGGGGAAATGGAGGAACATAATAATTCATGAGGGTTCCTACTCTTACAGTAGATTCATAAATGATATCAGTAGAACTTTGTACCATTTTATTCAGTTGAAATTTCATAAAGTTGGGCACTTTCCTTGCTCTTGGCCTATGTTGATAGAGCAGTTGGAAAACCACAGGCCAACTATTATATGGATAGAGGTTCCCTGGAAACTTCCTACACCAGGATGGTATAAATATAATATAGATGGGGCAGCTAAAGGAAACCCAGGATCAAGCTTTGTGGCCTTTGTGTCAAGAATGAACTAGGTGATATTCTGTGTGCAAAGGATAAAAGGTTACCCAATGGAACAAACTTGAGGGCAGAGGCTGCTGCTATATGATATGGATTGGAATTTTGTGTTCTACACTATCTTTTCCTATGGTAATAGAAACAGATTCTTTAATCATGATGAAGGTATTATCAAGGAGTTGGAAGGTGTGTTGGAGTATTGTTATGGAAGTTTGAGCTATTGAGGATTTGAGAAGAGACAAGGAAGTCCAGTTAAGTCATGTGTTAAGGGAAGAAGCAGTGGTGATTATTTTACTAACATAGTTTTTGATTTTATAGGAGAATTAACTTTTAATAATTTCCAGTAGGCTCAAACACGTGAAGGAGGATTATTGATTCAGACAAACCACAAGTTCCTTACATCAGAACAAACACAACATAGGGCAACAAGAAACAAAGACAAATAAGAAGTAAAAACAGAGTAGTTTCACCTTGATTTTAAATACTAGAAGCACCTTACAGTGTAGATAGTATAAGATTAGTGTTAAAACACCTGTTTTTTCAGTTCAAAGAGATGAAGATTAGACTTGGTCTGGAGAACATACAAAGAAAATATGCCTGAACAAGGTTGAATTTGATCTATAGTCCATTGCACTTAGGTGAGAACACGGTGTTCGATATAGAATCGGATCAAGGCACCCAAAATCACATTTATGAGGTACAGACCAAGTACTAATCAACAAAATTCACTGTTGGTTGTCTAGTTCTCATTATAGTAGACAAGCAGCAACAGAAAGGAGCTCTTAGCTTCTAACAACGAGAATTTCTTTAATCCATTTATTGATAAATACTCCATTGATGGTCTATCTAATGTTTGGTATTAGCTTCATTTGAGGTTCAATCTATTGGAAGACCTCAATAGAGTAGGCTGCCAAGAAATAGGTAAAAGCATAAAGTTGGGAAAGAAGGTGAACTTACGAGAGAATCAGATCTATGTAGTGCATGGCATGGCGGTCAATTGCCCTATGGAGGTGAGATTTGAAGCTGTGAAAAGGACGTATAGATCATCAGATCTATATAAAGTTTAAGAAGACCAGGGAGCGATTTACCTAAAGCAACAAGGAGGTGGTCTGGTGAAGTTGCTGAGGCGGCGAAGAAGGAGCTCCAATGTCAGCTAGCAAGAGTAGAGTTGAGGTTAGACGAGGCTTCTAGAGAGTGTTCTTTCCTATTATGTATTATCCCCATTTCCTTTGATATTTTGGAGTCGGGTCGTTTTGTTGATCCTGGTCCCAACTGATTTTTATTTCAGATTAATAATAATGCCCAATAAACCATTTGTTCTTTTAAAAAAACTTTACTTTATTTTTATTTGTTCCCTTTGTATTAAAATAAATGTATCTATTTTTATTGTTAATTTAAAAAAGGGTGAAATAATCTATAACTTAGTACTTAATTTACTCTTATTATTAACTATAATCATTTCTTAATGTGTTTTAAAATATTATTATATTAAAAAATAATATATTAAAATTTTTTATTTTTTTTATTTTTTTTATTTTTTTTATTTTTTTTAGTTTTTCTGTTTTTTTAAAAATAAATATTATTATAAGAGGTTTGACGGTATAAACATAGGCGAGGAAGTGCTACTGAAATTGGATTGGTACTAGGTGTGCTCCTAACAAACTGACTATGTGTCTGTAATGCAAACCACTGTAATATTTACTAATTATATTCTGTTTTAATTTATATAACATTGTTTGATTTGATATAAGATATAAAAAATAAAGATTTTTAAAACTTGTGATCTAAATATATTCTTTGATCATTTGTGTGGCCATAATTCATTTTATTAAAGGTAAAAAGGAAATTTTAAAGTTAAATTATTTTCAACTATGAATCAGGTATTTTTAAAAATAAATTAAAGATAAAAGTGTACCACATAAACTGAAGCGAAGTGAGTACACATTTTACAATTGATGTATGTAAGCTAATTCTAAAGGTCTAATCATTTCTCCTTCCTAGTATAGTAGTTTCTTGCTAGCATGCACACACCTTGATAATTCACATAAGCACCTGTACATATCCTATACTAATACGTGTGCGGCTAACTACGTCTATCGAAAAAATTGAGGCCTTCTAAACGCCTAACTACTAAAGATGTGGTATGTTGAAACCATATGAAATTCGAAAAGTGTCAGCAACACCCAACTTTTTCCTCTCTTCGGAGTCATCTTCACAAAAACTTTCATTATTGTTGTCTTTTTCTCTTCCTCTGAAGGTGATGCGTAGTAGGAGCATAAGTACTTCTTGATAGGCAATGTGGACTAGCAAGCATGCTCACTTGACGAAAGTGGGAAATTTCTATAACAACACTGTCATCATCCTTAGGAGGTGGTTGCTTCCAAGGTTCCCCATCCATCCTCATGAATGTATACTTGATCACCAGCACCCTCTAAACTCAAATTGTATTTTGTTCGCCTAAATATAAAAAGATGGAAGACTATTATAATATATGATCTTAAACTTTGAATTTGTAGGAATTATACTGTACTAGCAGAGAAAGTAATATGACCCTGAAGGAACATAAGTTTAGCTTATTTGTATTGTGAGTATTTTTAACTAAAGTAAGTCTAACATTATTTGCACCAGAGGAACACATGAATCAATCAACAAACATGTTTTCATGATCTTTAAGAGTTCTTTTCATCAAACAAACCTGTGCAAGGCGTGTCCCGTGCCCTCCGGGAGTAAAACAAAATAAGTCCATGCCAAGCATATCGGAAACTAACAACCTCAAGCATAACATCATCAACATATGGAGGAGTAAGGTCCCTCTGTTAAAAAGTATAATAAAAAAGTATTTTAATAGAAGGATCGACCAATTTTATCTTATTGACACATGACATTCTCGAGAATAAAAATGAAGCGAGAACACTAAAAAGAAAATAGAAATTGACCTCACACAGCTTCTTCTTGTTAGGTCTTCTCCAGAGATTAGTCCTCCAGAAAAGCTGGGCAAATTAAGGCAGACAATAGACCTGATGCTGCACATCCAACCACAACAATAATTTACATAGAAAAGTTGAACCATCAAAGTGACTAAAAGCTAACGATTACTTATTCCTTATCGGAGGTCATGAAACTTCACTTTGTTATAATAACCCATTGTTAAGAAAATGTCATGATGATTCAAAGTCTTAATACCAGGCATGGCACGTCTGACCAACTCGCGAACATCTACTTGTAATGGTTTCCATGTTTGTGCCTTTACGATAAACCTATTGAAGTTCGGAGTAAAAAGAAAAGAAAGAAAGCAAATGTAGCAGGTAATGAGCACTATATTGCTATCTTTTAGGTATGTGAAGGTCTATCCATTCACCTGTCCTTTTCATTATTTTGACATTTGCTGTGCAGTAAGCTACTCTGGAAAAGCGAGATACAATCAATTTTTAGTTTGAAATGAAACTGTAGTTATAAGAGTATTGTTCATCATCTTCATCATTCTCACATACTAATGAAACACATATCAGATATCTTCAGATAAATAATATGGATAAATTTTGTGTGGTAGGTGACAAAGTGTAAAAATGCTCAAACATACACTATGAGATTTCAAAAAGTCCATCTCATTATGGCCATATAATTCATTACATATCTAATGTTTTGCTGAGGTCATAAAAAGGTTTCATCCAAAGGCAAAGGCGGATGTAGAGTTGTAGCTCCAGGTTCATCTGAACCCAGTACTTCTAATGCGGAGCGTAAATTTGCATCTTTACAGCTACCATCGCTATTAAGCTTGACAAAAAACAGTGGTAGCCTAATCCACTAACCAAAGCCATAATTTATAAGTCATTGAAGCATCACAGAGATGACAAATAATCTAAAAATTTCACTAAAATTGCAACACATATTAGAATGAACCTATGATTTTGAAAAATACGACAGGTTTAATGCTTAGAGACTTAAAGCTTGAACACATAGAGCTCAAATGCGGGATCGGATTGTATCTAAAGGAGCCTCATGGATACACTATCACTACTAATATTTCCCAAACAGGCAGGATGAAAGGTACTGGTATGTGCTCAACAGTGAAGGAAAGAAATTATACAACCAGCAATATATACAGGTTGACCTTGACTATAAGACTAACCTTGAATATGGATGCATGAAAGAAGTGCAAAAATATCCTTGTTTACATACAAGCTTCATAATTTCTCTAAACAAATCAGGAACAAGAAAAGGACCATCAGAGATTTCATATAAGTATTTGAACAAATGAAGAATGAAAACAACAGTAAAAGCATAGGTAAAACTAATTAAACAGCATCAGAATAGGAGCCATTTGTGGCGTTGTCAGAATTATGTCGCCATATTTGACATGTCAAGAGACTTCGTAAACTAGTTGAAGCACATAAATATAAACCAAAAGTAGGAAAATTAGACCATGTTCCAAATGAAAGTAAGGACCTGATTAACTAACTGGTGTTTGAACTTTTCTGGATGGAGCTTCCTCTCGCTGTGAAATGCTTATGAAACTTGAGTATCCATTCCTGCAAGTTAACGGAAAAAGTGAAGAACTTTAACTTAGGAATGAAAATAATATTACACCAGATAATGCAGAAATTGGCTCTTGATAAAATAGGACATAGTAGGAAACATCTCACTACTGAAGAGATTCAAATATAAAGTGCTCCTACAGAATGTAGACCTCTTATATATAGCTTTTCGTATAGATATACAATGGTAATACATAAAACCAATCTAGTCTGATAACTGCTCACTAAATCTATACCAACCCAAATATACTTCAAAGGACAGATTAAAACACTTACCTATACTTTGAAGTAATTTAAATCTCCTCGAAATATGTGATAGCCTTCCTGAAATCTCATCACATCTCAAGCAAAACTTAGCAAGGTATACGATCAGAACTTACTTTTGAATCCAACCAATCAAATATTAGATGTATTCCAGCATCTAAAAGGATGTTGAAGCTGGAACAATAATCTAGAAGTAAGCATTCATTTGCTTAAGCATGAGTACGACGAAACAGGCAGCATGTCTAGATACTCTCTGCTGGAATAATTTCTAGCTGCCTAATACACTTAATAAAAAATGACTTTCCCTTGACATGAAAATCCATCGATGAAGAAAAGAAAATGGATTGAACATTTGATACATATTTTTAAAGTATCAACGAGACACACATTGAAAAGCATGCAGTGAATGTGGTAGCTCAAGAGGGTGCAATAAGATCTGAACCTTCTTTAGGTGCCTTCGTCCTCATAATAATATGCCAACTGAAATACAATAACCATCATATCCTTTCCGGGTTTGCCAAGGTGATCTAATTAATCTTATCTTTATGCAGAAAAACTTGTGAGTGCATTGTAGAGAAACATTAAATTCCAGCTAGGCAAGAGGTCAAAGCGTCAGATCATTTTATATATACTAAAATTTGTTTTCAAGATTTTATTTAAATATCTTGTGTTATTCTAAACATTGATTTGCAAACTTGCTTACTGTTGAAAAAATAACAACGGTTTGTGATATAAGAAGCATAATAAGCAAGAAGATTTTATGTTATATGCTTTAAACCAGGTCCACTTTCATACAAGATAAATGTACAATCTAGGCAATCATACTTGAAAATTGTTATCTGAATGATTACTCGCTGTCTGGATACTTCACAATAATTGAAAGTTGAACGCATTTTTTGTGTCAAGAACTTTGCAAAAGGATCCACTCTTTTATGGATTCCTCTTGACTCTAGCATAGAAATGGCTCGATATTTCCTTCTCATTTTACTCCATCAACTTTTCAAGTGTAAGAGCAACAGGGGTGGGAAAATGGTGGAGCTACTGAAGAATAAATATGCAATGAAACATGCATACATTGCTGTGTTGAACAGCTATAACATACTCTATATAGCATACAGTCTTTTTTTTTTTTTTTTTGAAACCAAGCTTTTGATACATCTATTTGCATGTACATTAATCACATATTTTTCTTCAAACAGCTTCCACATCAGTGTCAGTCATTGTAGAAAATGAAAAATTCTTGACTCAATTGTATTCTAACTATAAAAGTACTAAGAGAAAAATTTTCTCTGATCACATATTCTTTTATAGTAGAGTCATGATTATAGCTGCAATAACATTTCAGTTTAACACAAGAAACTAAGTATATAGAATCAGGAGTCACGGAAAACTGCATTATTTGTGAATGCATCAACTTCCTAACATTATGAGATATATGTTAAATGTTCTATTCAAGATCTGACACTTGAAATTTGGAAGACCTGGGAAACTTATCATCATGATGTTCTCACGGTTTTCTAAACTCTTAAAGCTGCAATAAAACTCATAGCATTTTTTCAATTAACTAGTATAGTTTGTGAGGAAGTATTGGACAGTGTATGTACTGAAGATTAGTCGACTCAATGGTGTATTGCAGGCCCGCGACGAAGAAATATTTACAGCAATAAATGAGGTAGATAATCTCAGAAGAACCTTCAAATTCACCACTCAAATCGACCAACGTTACCTCTCAACTTTCATTTCTTCTCCATTTTTCCACTTGATTCAGGAGCGACTTCTGAATAGCAGTTAATACCAGTTCTTTTTCCCCTGCAATTATTAGACAGATCTCAAGTAGATGTGAACCTATAAAAGTGCACTATAAAATGATTTGAATAACATAGACAATAAGACATTAAGGATTCAAAGGCAGCTAATACATGTATACATACTTCCAAGTGTTTATGCACATGTATATTGTTTGAGCCTGAACAGTGGGTGCACGATACACCTATTATTTATATGCTAGATCCGCCTCTAAAAACAAGTGTTATTATTCTGCATTTAGACCATTTTATACATTCAAAGAGTCTACAATCACCGGAGAGACAATCATTAAATCAATGGTGGACTATGTCAGTGTGTTTGGTATCATATATAGATTAAGTTGTTCATCAGATAAAAGGATAAATGTGATCTTAGTATCTTACCCAGCCAAATGCAAAAGGTAGATTGTTTCCTGTTCCTTGGCACCCAGTTGCAATCGGAGGTGGATGAGCTAATTTAAGATCCGAAAAAACACCAATAATCCAACCTGCTGTTCCATCCCCACCTGCCACCTAGAGGCGAGTCAGGTGACTAAATATTATACCTCAGATATATCAAAAAACATAAAAGATAAGTAATACTTCAATTATTTGGCTAAAACTCACAATGACTCTCAATCTCCTTTCAATCTCATAAGACAAGTTATCTCCATTTTGCTTATGCTTTTCTAAATTGGAGTAGAATTGGTGCAGAACCTTGTTAGGAGTCTTTTCTCCCAAATCAAATACCTGAAAAAATAGTCATTCCAGATTAAAACACTTTCAGCATATTTGTACTCCGCAAAGTGCTCAAACCTTTGAATTTATGTATGTGAAGAAATGAGAAATGTATATGCATATCAAGACAAGAAAGCGAAATAAGAGAAGGAAAGGATAATACTTTATCATCAGATACTTCAAAAATATTTGAAACGGTTCCATTTCTACTGGCTTTCCAATAATTTTCAGTATAACATATACAAAGTCGAATTAACATGCATTTTAACTCCATATTCAATTAAATGCGGTCATATAACGAATGTTTACCTGATTTTTGTTAAGAAGAGAACGGTATGTCAAAAGAAGTTATTCTTTTCGAGTTGATAAAAACTAGTACAGGACAAGCTACTCTATGATCATTCTGCATTTCTCTTTCTGATAGAAGTATGTAATCACGAATGTAATAATCCTTCAAAATGTTATCAACTTCCCAATCTGTAATAGCTGCTTCATCACTGCAAACAAGGGCGATATGGTTAGAATTCTCCTGTGAAATTGCCATGATATATGCCCATGAAACACTAACAATTTAATTTGTACTATTAGAATCTTAGACAGAAAAGCAAGCAGAAGATGACATTGGAAATAAAATCCTAGTCAGACAAGGAGATGAGTCCTTATAAGTAGCAGAAATAATATCTCCAGTGGTCATTCAACCAACACTAATTTTATTTTATAATCCAAAAATTAGATAGTTCTCTTTACTCAACTATTTATATTTGACCTAAAAAGTCACTCAATCAATTTAAATAATTTTTAGAAGCAAAAATGAAAGGATAATTAATGTAGATAAACAAGTAATCTTCCTTTAAGTTTTCACGTATAACTAAAATTTTACTGCAATTTACGTAAGGATTTTCACACACATATGAACCCAACAAAATCACAATAAAAAAAAATTAATTTTTATTTTTCACAAATTTTAATCAGTATGTATTTAACGAATATATGGCTACCTTATAATATGTTATAATCAGTAGTTATATAGTAATATAATTATATTAACTCAACTTTGACAGATACTTTGAAGTATTTTATTTTTTTACAAAAGAACTTTTTAATATGGAAAACTTTAACGACTTGTACTATAGCATTTATCATCTGCTTTTGGCTATCAAAATTTAAAAAGGTACCACGTAAAGTGAGATAGATTCCTGTTTTAATATTATATAGGATAAAGTGAATTTTGAAATTAATTGACGCCGAAAAGTTAGATTATGAAGAAATGATTGATCATCTGAGAGGAGATTACTCACCTCATTAACCATCAATGTGAGAATTTTTTTCATTCTCCAAACACTTATAGTACTTTTAACATAGTTTTCAAATATTATAAAATTTTATTCAAAAGATTAAAAAATTCTGGTCAAATTCACAGTTAAAATTAAAAAAAAATTAATTCTTAAAATTCGAACAATAACACATAAATTGAGACTTAAAAAAAAAAAAAAAGGTACAAAGAGCACCTTTTCCGGAAGAAATTGCGAAGTAGTGCTGAAAGGTTTGTATTCTTGATCATGGTTGCCCATCATGCAGCAACCTTAATTATATGGCAAATATAATATAAACGAAAAGACGTAGAATCAGAGATAGAGAGTACAGAAGATACTTTACTTAGCTTGGGGAAAAATAAAACCAAATATATTACCAGCTGCAGATAGTTTGAGAATGAGAAACTTAATTAACCAAAGTTAATATTATTACTCACAACTTGCAAAACTCTTCTTAAGATTTATGAATGGAGTAAGTAAAGCTCCTAATTAAGAAAGAGTTAAATGATAATAAAGAAAATGTAAATGGAGTGGGTAGGACTTTAGGACCTGTTTGGCCCTAAAATTATTCACTTTCTTTTAGAAATAATCTTTTTTTTTATTTGAAAATCAGAATTTAATCATGTAAATTTTAAATTGTGTTAAAGATTAACCAAAATTTTAATTCACTTTTAAAAATTAAAAAAACAAAAAAAACATGTAATTTAATTAAAATACAAAAATTAAAAATATATAATTAAAAATTAAAAAATTTTGGGGTTTTTTTTTTTTTATGAATTTTGAGTTTTTTTAATTTTTTATTTTTTTAATTTGATACATTGTGAAATATTGTATAAGGTTATATATACCCGTCATCTACCAAATGATACATATTTACCCTTATTTTTAATTTACCTGTCGATTTTTAATTTTGACCCTTATTTTTAATGATTTTCCTTGAATTGACACTTGGAAAAGAATAATACATTTAAACATGTTAATACTGGTTAAAATAAGAGAAAAGTTTCCGTTAGGCATCACCCACTGAGGTTGTAAGAATTTGTAACCCCAGAAAGATAAAATGATTGTAGACGTGGCAATCATCTATTTGCACTTAGTTTCAACAAAAGGCATTCCTTTGGTCAAAAGGCATCTTCATATGTCATTAAAAAGACATTTTGGGAATTACAATCACTTGAATCATGCAAAGATGATGTATTGTTTAGACAGCTATGTACGGGATTTGAAAAAGAAATGAATCATAAAAAATTGTATGTTGTTTTATTTTAAATTCTTATAAAAATTATTTTATAATTTAAATTATGATTTTTAATTAAAATCAAAATTTTATCAATACAACGAGACTTCCTTTCATGACGTGTATTGTCTAAATCCTTCAAATTTGAGTGGTTAGAAATTAGAAGTATGCGCCCAAAGTCCAACATTTGAATTGGCCCTTTTATAATTTAAATTATGATTTTTTTAATCACATAATAATAATTTTATCAATACAACGAAGACTTCCTTTCATGACGTGTATTGTCTAAATCCTTCAAATTTGAGTGGTTAGAAATTAGAAGTATGCGCCCAAAGTCCAACATTTGAATTGGCCCAACTCGTGAGATTTCTTTGTCGACCTTGCTAGTTCACAACACACAAGATGGGAAAAAAGAAAATTAAACAAACAAAATCAGACAAACAAGCACATTAATTAAAGGGGGAAACAGATTCTTCCATTCAAACGTACGTGGTGGTATCTTTCACATTTTGAATTAATTTCGAGAATTAAATATTTTAATTTTGAGCATAAATTTAGATATGAATTATTAAGCTTTTTGAAATAAAATTTATATATTTGAAATTTACCTATAAGTCATAATAATTGATAATTTAAAATATTTAAAGACATGAATAAATTATGATCAAAAGAAAATTTATTTGGCTCTTAAAATTCGAACGTGCCACATAATTTGAGAAGAAGAAAGTATTAAGTAGTTGTGCAAGATTCAATTCTTATCCATCTCTAAATTCATAGGCGAGTCCAAGATTCAAAGTGTATAGGTTCCCACAACATATTCAAAAGAATGTAT
>JACEIK010009138.1:35933-54928 GCA_018107945.1 Datura stramonium
AATACAACCTTTCGTCTGCAACCCCTACCCCCTCTAAAAAAAACTACATCAGAAGCTTAACCAAATTAATAGAATTGTTGTGGCCAAGCGAGTGAAGCATTGAGTGGACAAGCCAAAATTAAGTGAGTGAAAGTTTTGTCATCTCTTCCACAACAAGCACAATCCATAGACACTTGAATTTTATTTTTTTGAAGTTTATCCAAAGTTGGGAGCCTCTATATTGAATAGCTAATCATATAGGCCGGTTAGACTTAAACTTGGGATATAACTGAGTTTGCAAATAAAGTGATACTCTTTCAAAGAATTTTAGAATATTGAGGTAACATTAAACAACAAACTATTTTAATCTGAAAGCATTCATTCTTCTGAAGCATAATCTTTTTAATTGTCTATCAATATTTTTATTCATGTAAAACCCTATCTTCTTCTTTTTTTTCTTTTTGGAAATTTTAGGCCATATGAACTGATTTTATTGATTAAATAAAGAAGTAAATAATATCAACCTTGTTTGATCCGACCCAAAAGTGGTTGGTCCAATTCAAAATTAAAGCAACAATATTAAATGGATACATACAAAAGACAAGTATCTAAAACGCTCTATATTTTTCTCATTTTTCTCATCTCTATTGAGAGGTTAGGAAACATCTTGCTCCTCACCAACTCGTGTAGGTGGTTGTGTGTTGTCCTGATCCTCCGGTAAGCTCCAGTACCTTACCTATGTATATTTCTCCTCTTGTCTTCCTTTCTCCATCTGTTCATTTTGAGAATTTTATTCCACTTGGTTGATGTTGATCTGGTTTTTTTGTGTTTGATAATACCAAGTCTAAAATAGGAAGAGCCTCAAAGCATTTCTTTGTGATCTTATTGACCCTTCCTCCTCCGTTGATGATTTGTCTTCTTCCAAAGCTTCTGAACTCCAATCCATGGCGGAGGTGTGTTGATCTATTGTAACTAGTGTTTCTCCACCTTACATATTTTTTTGCTTTCTTTCTCTTCAATTGATTGTTGTTGCTTTGCCAGTTTAGTAACACTATTTACACCTCAAAAGTCTCTAAGATCAGACTCGAGGCATGAAATGAAGAAAACAACAAAAATTGCTCAAGATCATAGGATGAGTAGTCAAATAATCCGTTAGGACACTTGACGATCTGTCAAGTGATTTGTAATGTGAGGAGAGTTGATGAAATTGTGAGATCCAAAGAGTCTTAAAGACTGAAGGAGTGATCCGATAAGTGTGATAAAGAATCATTAAGAGGAGGCATTAAATGAGGATTAAAAATTTGAAATTATGTTTCAGGAGTAACGGTTGGATGATGATGACCCATTAAGAGGACTAAAGGATCGTTAAGTGATTCATTATGTCTGTCGGGGGAATTTTTCAGCCGAGTTATTAAGGGTATTTTCGTACTTTCTATATTCTTAACTCCTAAATTAAGTCATTTTGAGCTTCTAAAATGGAGTATTAAAGGATTTTATTTATCTTAATCCCTCATTCCTCTCAAAAACACCGTAGGTTGGAAATCAAGCTCTCAAGGGGAAAGCTAGGGTTCATCATCTTCATCTTCTTCAAGTCTCTTGGGTCTCAAGTCTAGGTAGAATTCCATCAAGCCTAGGTATGTAGGGTCATGAATGGGGCGATTCCTTCCACCCTCATTGCCAATTCAAACTCAATTATGTAAATTCAAGTCTCAAGTCATGATTTTATGAATTTCTAGGGTTAGATGCAATTTTGGTGAAAATTCTCATGATCTTCTATAAATTCAATTCTCTTATGGTTCAATACATGATTTTATGATTATAATTGCAAGATTTGTATAAAAAGCGCTTATGAATCTATATTTTCAAGTTTGATAAATTACTCAATTATACATGAATTTCATGAATCTCAACCTTATGTATCATGGCCGGTCTCCGACATTGTTTTGGCTAGTTCACGTATATTATGTAATTTATAAATATCATAATTTCTAACTAGCCCATGTAAAATCAAGTATATTTCATGATTATGATATGAGCACTTTGAGAGTAGTATTTAACACCGAGCAGACAAGGGTTCTAGACAATCCAGGTCTCATAACTACGTGCCACCATAGGATGAAGGGTCCTCGCCAGTTGAGAGTGTCTCCCTCGCCCCCAGCATATGGAGTCCTCGCTACTGGGCTCAACACCTTCATGGTTCATACTCTTGGCAAGATATAGACGCATCTCCCAGCCAGGGTTACAAGATAGGCTCCATGTATGCTCACTTGAACTATGTCAATTATAAGAATCTCCCACTATTTTATGATTTTCTATACATGTTTATGTCTATGAATTATGATATGTTGGCTTAATATACACTTTATAAGGTTCTACTTATGATCAATCATGCCCAGCTTTGTGATTTGGTTTTGAGAATCTTGAGCTATTTTGTTTACCTTATGATCAGAATCTCACGTTTTAGGTTCAGGTGACCAGTCTTAGCCACGCTACTAGATTCGATCCTACTCCAGTTCTAACTCATTCTTGGGTGAGTCCTCACCATCCGAGGATGTCAGTTTTAATTCATGTTCTTTTTATGTCTTTCAATTTCAGACTTAGTAGAGCTAGTTGGGGGTTTTGTCCCTTCAACTCATCTTATGTTTTAGAGGATTTTCTAACATGATGTTTAGATACTCAGTTTTAACGGTTTATGATATCCTAGACTTCCGCTTGTGATATGCTACATGACTTACTTCAGCTTAGTTATATGCTCATGATTATATCATGCATGTGCTATAGGTTAGCTTGGAGCCATTTGTGGTTCTAGATCTTGTGTTACGTCCGGAGTCTATGCTCGGGTCATGACAAACTTGATATCAGAGCATCAAGTTTAGGTGTACCCTAGGGTGTCTAAAATCCGCGTTAAGTAAGCCTTTTTAATGGGTGTGAAGCATGCCACACTTATGAGGAAGAAGCTATAAGAAATTTTAGATTTTTTTTCTTTTATGATCTATGTCGTGTGATGAAGTTCACTTCTTACTCGTGCTATACGCATTTCCAGAAAATGCCTCCTCATAGAGTCAATGGAAGCAAAAAGGACAACGACCATGGAAATGGCAATGGAGATGGGCATCATCCAGTTCCACCAACTCCAAAGGATCCTTTGAATGAGCAAGTGACTCATGCTGAGTTTAGGGATGCTTTTCAAATGTTGGCCCAATCTATTGTGGCATAGTTCAATTGGCAGACAGTTGCACCTATAAACCCCAATAGGGGTGCTGCGCTGGTGAGGGTGCGGGACTTCACCAGAATGAACCTGCCAATGTTTCATGGTCCTAAGGTGGACGATGATTCACAAGAGTTTGTTGAGGAGATCCAAAAGATTACCCAAATTATGGTAGTTTCAGGAGATGAGGGTGTAGAGTTGGCCTCCTATCAGCTGAAAGGGGTAGCTCACATTTGGTTTCGGCAGTGGAAGGCAAGTCGTATGGCAGGTGCAGTTCCTATCAATTGGGATAAGTTTGTGACAGCCTTCTTAGACGAGCATTTTTCCTAAGAGATGAGAGAAGCCAAGGTTGTTGAGTTTATCGATCTGAAGCAGAACAGTATGACAGTCCAGGAGTATGCTTTGAGATTCATGCAGATGTTAAAAATGCTCTAATGATGGTTGCCGATCCAAGGGCTAAAATGAGTAATTTTGTGGCGGGGGTCTCAAATTAGTGGTCAAGGAGTGTAGGACCGTTATGCCCATCAGTGATATGAATATCTCTCGACTGATGATTTATTCTCAGTAGATCGAGGACGAGAAGTTGAAGGAGAAGGAGAAGGAAACCAAGAGGGCTAGGATAGGATACTTTGAGTACTCCAATAGAGAACCGGTGGTGGACTCCATCCATAGATCAGCCCAGTTCCACCATCAGTCAATGTTCTATATAAGCCTAGAGGTGAGCAGAGAGGTAAAGTATTAGACTCTAGAGGTTAGAAGAGCATGTCAGGAGAGCACACATTCCCCTCTTGTAGGAAGTGTACTTAAAAGAGTGCTTAGTTGGCTCAGATGCTTGCTTCCGGTGTGGGAAGTCCGGACAAAGGCTCAGGGATTGCCCATCAACCAGACAGGATGACAATAGAGGCCTTACTCTGGCGACCACTTTAGCAGCTCGCCCATCTCAGCAGGGTACATCTTCTAGTATTAGTGGTGGGTAGTGCCAGAACCGGTTCTATGTACTATTATCCCACCAGGAATGGGAGAGCTCATTAGACGTGATCACTGGTATGTTAAAAGTTTTTCATCTTGATGTTTTATGCATTGCTAGATCCAGGGGCCATTCCTTCGTGACTCCCTATGTTGCTAGTAGTTTTGGTGTCAGTCCCCAAATTCTATTAGAACCCTTCTCAATCTCTACCTATCGTTGAGTCAGTTATAACATGAAGAGTATACAGAAATTGCCCTATTACAACTCTTCAAAAAGTCACCTCAGCCAACTTAGTGGAGTTATACATGACAGACTTTGATGTTATCTTCAGCATGGATTGATTAAATTCGTGTTATGTTTTAGTTAATTGTAGAACCCAAACCGTAGAGTTTTGATTTCAAGGTGAACCAGTCCTTGAGTGGAACGGTAGTTCAGCGGTGCCTGTAGGTCGCTTTGTCTCCTATCTTAAGGCCAAGAAGATGATCTCCAAGGATTGTGTATATCATTTAGTTTGGTTAAGGATTCAAAGTTCGAAACCCCGACTCTTCAGTCAGTCTTGATTTATGTGAGTATTCGGAGGTGTTCCTAAATAATCTACCAAGAGTTTCTCTCAGGAGATTGACTTTAGTATCGACCTTATCCCTAATATGCATCCAATATCCATTCCTCCTTACATAATGGATCCAGTCAAGCTAAAGGAGTTAAAGGAATAGATGAAGGATCTCTTAGATAAGGATTTCAGCAAGCCTAGTAAGTCCCCATAGGGTGCTTCAGTCCTCTTTGTCCATTAGAAAGATGGTTCTCTCAGGATGTGCATCAACTATCGTCAGTTGAACAAATTCACAATTAAGAATAAGTATCCCTTCCCTAGGACTGATGGCTTGTTTGACCAGCTTTAGGGTGCTAAGTGCTTTTTAAAGATAGACCTTAGATTTGGCTATCACCAGCTCAGGGTAGAGAGAGTGACATTCTGAAAACAGCCTTCAGGACTCAATATGGTCACTATGAGTTTGTTGTTATGTCTTTTGGAGTAACAAATTCCCTTGTAGCTTTCATGGACTTGATGAAAAGGGTGTTCAAGTAGTACTTGGATATGTTCATTATTTTTTTTATAGATGACATCCTGGTCTATTCTCAAAGCGAGGAGGAGAATGCCTCTCACTTGAGGATTGTATTGTATACTTTTAAGAAACGTAAGTTATTTGCTAAGTTTAGCAAGTGTGTGTTTTGGCTGTAGTCAGTTGCATTTCTTGGCCATGTGGTGCCTAGTGAGGGTGTTCAGGTAGACTCTCAAAAGATAAAGACGGTGAAGAACTGTCCTAGACCTGTTAGCCCTACTAATATCAAGGGATTTTTGGATTTATCTGGCTACTACCAGAGGTTCGTAGAGGAATTTTCATCCATTATTGTACCTTTGACTAAGTTGACTTAGAATAATGTCAAATTCTAGCGGTCCGATGGTTGTGAGAGGAACTTTTAGGAGTTAAAGACTCAACTCATTTCTGCTCCGATCTTGACGCTTCCTGAGGGCACGGATGGCTTTGTGGTATATTTTGATACCTCTAGGATTGGCCTTGGGTGTGTGTTGATGCAACATGGAAGGTCATTACTTATGCCTCAAGGCAACTTAAGACTCATGAATAGAATTACCCGACGCATTACCTTGAGTTAGTAGCGATGGTATTTTTCTTAAATATTTGGAGGCACTATTTGTATGGGAAGCATGTGGATGTATTCACAGATCACAAGAGCCTTCAGTATGCGTTTACTTAGAAGGACTTGAATTTACGGCAAATAAGATGGCTTGATCTTCTTAAAGACTATGATATGAGTGTTCTTTACTATTCAGACAAGACCAATGTAGTGACAGATGCTCTTAGTAGGTTTTCCATAGAGAGTGTGTCCCATGTTGAGGATGGGAGAAAAGAATTGGTGGAAAGATGTCCATAGGCTTGCTCGCTTGGGGGCTCGCCTTACTGATTCAACGAATGGAGGTGTTATCACATAGAATGGTGCAGATCTTCTTTGATGTCGGAAGTTAAGGCAAGGTAAAATGAGGATTCTATCTTGGTTAATTTAAAGGAAGTAGTCCCAAATCAGAAAGTGGAGGTTTTCTCCCAAGGGGGAGATGGTACACTCCGATATCAGGGCAATTGTGTTCCGGATGTGGATGACTTGAGAGAACGGATGTTGAGAGTGGCTCATAGCTCTCAATATTCTATCCATCTAGATGCCACAAAGATGTATCTTTATCTACGGGAAGTCTATTGGTGGAATGGCATGAAGAGGGACATTGCAAAGTTTGTGGCTAAATGTCTGAATTAGCAACAGGTGAAGGTCAAGCAATAAAGACCTAGAGGTATGACTCAGGATATCAGTATTCCTACTTGGAAGTGGGAAGATATCAATATGGACTTCATTACAGGTTTTCCACGTACACACCGGCAGCATGATTCTATATGGGTGATCGTAGACCGGATGACCAAGTTAGCACATTTTCTACCAGTTAAGACCATAAATTTGGTCAAGGATTATGCTAGAATTTACATTCAGGAGTTAGTCCAATTTGAGTTTCATTGTCTGTCATCTCAGATAGGGATACGTAGTTCACTTCTCAGTTTTAAAGGTCGTTTCAGAAGGGCCTTGGTACTCAAGTTAAGCTTAGCACACCTTTTCACCCGTAGATGGATGGTCAGGCTGAGCAGACCATTCAGACTCTTAAGGACATTTTGAGAGCTTTCATGATTGATTTTAAAGGTATTTGAGATTATCACTTACCACTCATTGAGTTTGCACACAATAACAGCTATCACTTTATCATTCAGATGGCTCCGTTTGAGGCTCTTTATGGGTGGAGATGTAGATCACCCATTGAATGGTTTGAGGTAGGCAAGACTATATTGATAGGGCTAGATTCATTTCATGAGGCTATGGAGAAAGTTTAAATCATTATAGAAAGGATAAAAACCACTCAGAGCTGTTAGAAATCCTATACGGATGTTAGGAGGAGAGAGCTTAAGTTCACAGTTGATGATCAGGTGTTTCTGAAGGTGTCACACATGAAGGGGGTTATGAGGTTTTATAAGAAGGGAAAGCTTAGTCTCTGATATGTTATCCCTTACAGGATTCTAAGGTGAGTTGGCAATATGGCTTATAAGTTAGAGTTACCCGCAAAGTTAGCACCAGTGTGTCCAATTTTTCATGTATCCTTGTTGAAAAAGTGCATTAGTGATCCACCTCTAGTGGTTTCGGTAGAGATCATTGGTGTGAAGGATAACCTAACTTATGAGAAGGTTCTGATTAAGATGCTTGATCTTAGGTTAGGAATTTTAGGAACAAGGAGATTGCTTCAGTGAAAGTCCTTTAGAGGAATCAGCTTGTGGAGGAGCTACTTGGGAAATTGAAGCAGATATGATGGCTAGATACCCGCATCTCTTTTACGTTCCAGTTGAGTTCCAGCTTGTGGTACTGATTCCTACTCCGAATGTTTATCAGTTTCATGTCTCTCGATTACTCTCATATTTTAGCATATATGTATGTCTCATGATTTCAGTTCCATATATGTATCTTAGTTCAGAGTCAGCCACTCCCTCAATATTCAGTCTATAACTTTCAATTTCAGAATTATAGCCCTTTCCCTATCTTTCTAGCTGTGTTAATCTCCATTCGAGGATGAATGTTTTCAAAGGGAAGATAATGTAACACCCCAATAGTCCTTAAGATCACCCCGAGGCATGAAATGAATAAAATAGCAAAAATTGCACTAGATAACAGGAAGATCCGTCAAGTGTGATGACGAATCATTAAGAGGAGGTGTTAAGTGAGGATCAGAGAGTTTAAATTATACTTCAGGGGTAATGGGTGGATGATGATGACCCTCCAATAGGACTAACAAATCATTAAGTGATCCGTTATGTCTGTCGAGAGAATTTCTCAGCCAAGTTATTAAGGGTATTTTCGTACTTCCTATGTGCTTAACTCCTAAACTAAGTGATTTTGAGCTCCTAAAAGGGTGTATTATAGGGTTTTACTTAGCTTAATCCCTCATTCCTCTCAAAAACACCCTAGGTTGGAAATCAAGCTCTCGAGGTGAAAGCTAGGGTTCTTCATCTTCATCTTCTTCGTGTCTCTTAGGTCTCAAGTCTAGGCCAGAATTCCATCAAGCCTCGATATGTAGGGTCATGAATGGGGGATTTCTTCCACTCTCATTCCCAATTCAAACACAATTATGTAAATTCAAGTCTCCAGTCATGATTTTATGAATTTCTAGGGTAGACCCAATTTTGATAAAAATTTCTCTTATGATCTTCTATGAATTCAATTCTCTTATGATTCAATCCATTATTTATGATTATAATTGCAATATTTCTATCACAAGACCTTATGAATCTACATTTTAATGTTATGATGAATTACTCAATTATGCATGAATTTCATGAATCTCAAGCTTATGTATCATGGCCGGTCTCCGGAATTACTTTTCATGATTAGTTCACGTATGTTATGCAATTTATGAATATCATAATTTCTAACTAGCCCA
The DNA here is from genome assembly GCA_018107945.1 of Datura stramonium. NCBI lineage: Eukaryota > Viridiplantae > Streptophyta > Magnoliopsida > Solanales > Solanaceae > Datura > Datura stramonium. Next base: position 44,628 of record JACEIK010009138.1, read on the forward strand.
TGTAAAACCAAGTATGTTTCATTATCATGATATGAGCACTATGTATGTTTAGGAGTAGTATGTAACACCAAGCGGATAAGGGTTTTAGACAACCCAAGTCCCATAACTTTGTGCTACTCTAGGATGAGGGGTCCTCACCAGCTAAGACTGTCTCCCTCGCCCCCAGCCTAAGGAGTCCTTTCCAGTTGAGAGAGTCTTCCTTACACTATTGGGCTCATGAGTAATATTACACCTTTCATGGTTTATACCCTTATCAAGGTATGGACACACCTCCCAGCTAAGGTTACAAGATGGGCTCCATGTATGCTCACTTGGAGTATATCAGTTATAAGAATCTCCAACTATTTCATGGTATTCTATGCATGTTCATGTATATGAATTATGATATATCCACTTAATGAGGTTCCGTTTAAGATTTTAGTCATGTCCGAATTTGTGATTTGGTTTTGAAAACTTTGAGCCATTTTGTTCAGCTTATGATCAGAATCTCACGTTTTAGACTTCACATACTTATGATCTCAGTTTACTGTTTTACTATTATGTTTTACTTATCCTACATAGTCAGTACATCCAAAGTACTTATTGCATACTTTTATACTATATCATCTCATGATATAGGTTCATGTCACGACCCTAGCTGGGACCCCGGATCGAGACACGAGACTTAGGACCATGAATGGCTCCAAGTAGACCCATGACATGAATATAATAACTAAAGAGCATACACTAAAGCGGAATTTGATAATCGAAGAATGAATAAGTGAAAGTATGAATAGCATAACAATCATAAACAGAGTCAACACCTGACAAAGCTGAAAATTTACGTATTGTTTGATAAGCCTCTAAACTGTCTGATGAGCTGATAGACATCATCCCCAACTAGCTAGCTAAAATATGAAATTGAATATAATATAATCGAACGATAAACTGAATGTCCTTGGAAGATGAGGATTCACCAACAATGGAATTGGACTAAACTGCGGGGAGCTGGACTAATGGGGGAGCTGAGTCTGATCATCCGTACATGCACCATGAAATGATACAACGGTCAATACTTGAAATGTACTAAGTATGCAAGGTAGATAGACATGCTGAATATATATTAACTGAAATCATGCATATAAACATAAATCATAATATCATGAGAGTAAGGACTGCATGCTGAAATCTAAATTTGAACATATATAGTCATAAGCTGAATATCATATCTGAGTAGAATGACCCAAAGCTAAACGTAGAAATCATATAACTTTTCATAGCTGAAATCATAAGTAAAAGCTCATAAACTGATCATTGGGTCAAACCTACTATAAAACATAATATTATAAATCATAAACATGTATAACTGAAATCGTGAGGAATAATGGGAGACTCATCATAACCGACACCATCATGATAGAGCTTACGTGATGCCTCAACTATTACACTCAAGTGGAAAGAGCCATCCAAAACCTTTCCAGCGCTAAGGACACCATCATGATATCAATTTCAAGCCGAAGGCCCCTTACGGGCGAGGAAAAACTCTCAAGGGGGATCCTAATGTAAATATATAAACCTATGTTGGTGCATAGTTCTGAGATTAGAATCCCAATCCTACTCGGTGCTAGACACTACTCCCAAAAATATGCACAATGCTCCCATCATTTTTTAATGAAGCTGAAATCATAATTACATGCATAGTCTGAAATCTAAACATGGGAATTCTCGACTCCAAAATATATCATAAGCTGTAATGGGAGCCTTGACTCCAAACATATGATATGCTGATCTTATTAGCCTTGGCTAAATCATGAAAATACACTTAACTTGTGTGGGTTTGCCCAAATATTAAAATCATGCATACTTGAAATAGACTTCATAAGCCAAAATTATGAATTCATACGTGGGTAATTTATGAACATTCATTCATGCTAGATATCTTATCATACTTGAGATCATGAATTATGAACTTGACTTTCACAAACTTGCATAATAGAGCATCATTTTCTAAAATTTAAAATCATGAATTTATAATCAATTTAGATATAAAATCTACCTATGAATTTTAAAACATATTTTGGAACATGAGGGAAATTGACCCATAGACATATCATAGAAAAATTCATAAAATGGGTTACACCCTATAAGATCATAAACTTAAATTAGGACTTGAATTCATGCACTTGAGGAGAAATTTGAGCATGAGAGTAAAAGAAAACTCTCATTTATAGCCCTACATATCTAGGCAAACTAAATCTCAACTTGATTTTAAAAGCCCAAGAGAATTAAGGAAATATTGAGGGATTCAAGTTTGATCTTCAAAAAGGAACTTCTAAACTTTGCATGCAATAGGGATGAATGAATTAGAATAGATTAAAATCCTTTAAAACACTCCTTTTAGGGCTTAAAATGATGTAATTTAGGGCTCAAGAGCTTAGATTTTATGAAAACACCCTTAATAATTCGTCTAAAAAATGTCCTTGCCAAGTCCCAACAAGGGACTTAATGAGTCATTGGGTCCACTGACGACTCATGATCCTCACTCGTTGCAACTACTGGAATCTTCCCTGCAAATCTGAACTTCCAAACTGATGGAGGACTCGACGGGTTGTTAGGTGGAACGATGACTCATTGTCACTATTGAAAGTTCCATCCTCCTTTCTCAGCCACCGTAATAGTGACCCACTTGACGAGTCATGAAGTGACACCATAACTCGTTCTTTCACCCATTAACTCTCCTGTACCATCACTTACTCAACACACAATGGGCCTACTAATAACTCGTTGGGTCACACCATCTATAGTGACCCCATGGCAATGACTTTTTTCCAGTTTGGCACCTCTTGATGGGTCACTCAACGATTCGTCAGGTGACCTGATGAGTCATTCTATGACCTGGTGCAGATTTTTCTAATTCTTGTGATTCAACCATCAATTCTGATCTAAGGGACTTTTGGGGTATTACAATATCTCCCCCTTAGTAACATTTGTCCTCGAATTTGGGTTAAGCATACTGAAAAGCTAAGGAAAATTTGCAATCTCACAAACTAAACATTTGATGCTGAAATCTGATGGAGTAACTAACTCTGGACTTATACACATAACTGAATTGAGTTCATGAACCATACATACATGCTAAAACATGAAAGGAACTGAGAGACATAAACTTGACATGAAACTGAATAGAGTACTAAGGAGGAAATTGATACCTCATGCTAAAACTAAGCTTGAAGGGAAAAGATGCAGGTGTCTAGCCATCATATTTGCTTCGACTTCCCACGTAGCTTCCTCAACAAGCTAGTGTCTCCATAAATCCTTCACGGAAGCTACTTCCTTGTAACACCTCAAAACTTTTCTAGACCAAACTCAGACTTTGCATGAAAAACTAAAATGAACTAGAAAATTTTATCTCAGAACAACCGAGACAATGAGTCATTATCAGCAGTAATGACCCATTGTTTGGGTCATGTTTAGCCATTCAGTTGTCCTTCTACAACCAATGAGACATGAATTGACCCGTTATGAGGAGTAACAAATCGTCCTATCACTCATTGCCTTCCCATGTTAGAAATCAGTTAAGCCCTCTCCAGGAACCCATGAGTCAAATGACGAGTCGTCATCTCATATAATGACTCATAGAGTGACTTGTTAGTTGGAGTCCAGGTGTTGTTGAAAATCCTTTCCAATATCAATGAAAAGCAACAACAACCTGTTGTATCGCACAACGAGTCATTATTTCCATCCTTGGTAATAAGACCCGAAATCTCTCAATTATTCCAATGTTGACCACGGGCAGACACAATGACCCATTGGTTTTACCAATGACTCATTGTATAGTCCGTTAAAAGAGGGACTAAGATTTCCTGCCAGTGACAACGAGAGATGCGAATGAACCATTGGTTCGTCCAACGAGTCGTGGTTCCTCCTGTTGCCAAATTCCAGTAAGCCCTGATTTCAAGCCCAGGACAAATGACTGGTCCCAACGAGTCGTGGAATCAACCAATGACTCGTTATGTGACCTGTTGGCCCCTGTCGGGCAGTTTTTCAAATTTTCTTTCAGGGGTATTTTTACTTTTCACCTTTTTAATCCCTAAACTATGTCATTTTTGGGTTATATTTAGGGGATTTACGGAGGTAATCGACGTTCCCTCTTTATTCCTTTCATTCTTTTAAAGTTAGAACACAGAAACTCAATCAGGAAGCACAGAGCAGGAGCAAGGGTTTTGATTTTTCTTCTCAGATTCCTCAAGGGTTTTCTCTGGGATTTCTGCACCAGGTATGTGGAAATTCAACAAAGGAATTGTTCTTCCCTTATGCCCCAAAATCCTCCTATAATTTCTTATCAATTCTAGCCCTGAAGTTCGCAGTTAGGGTTCCTCTGTCAGTAAATTATGGATTCTTCCTGTTGTAATTATCATGAGTATTGAGGGCTATTGTTAGCGATAATTCTGGTCACTATCTCCTTACATGAATTGTTATGATTTTAGCCCAGTTTCCTGAATGTCGTAAATTGGGTTTTGCATAGTTGTTTAGATATTAATGTTGCTTGACTTTGTTAGCCTTTGAATTCCTATATTATTACCATCATATGAATTCTCAATCAGTTGCATGCTAGTTCAGTCTCAGTCAGAATGTTAGCATTTTTAGTATCTTTCAGGAATGTCACCTGATCAGTTTGACTATAGTTAGTTTCTTGAGGTGTCAGTAATGCCTCCTAGTCCTAGTTCTCTGTTATCAGTTATTAGTTTGTTCTTTAGAAGGTTAGGACGCTTCCAGATAAGCAGCTCTGACCAGTCTTAAAACCAGCGCTTCCAGTTATCAGTTTGTTCTTTAGAAAGTTACAACACTTCCAGATAAGCAGCTCTGGCCAGTCTTAGAACACCAGTTTCAATTATCTGATCTGATAAGACTTTTAGGGTACTTCCAGGTAAGTATCCCTGACTTAGTCTTGGACCCTAGCTTCGAGCTATCAACTTAATAGTCAAATTAGGACTATCTAGTGGGAGTAGGACTTAGCACCGAGAGGATCGGGGTTCCAACACACCCAGGTTCTCAGAACTATGTTGCCATCGTAGGTTCTTAGCACAAATGAGCCCTAGACAGTGATCTCGTAGTTCATGCCTTTATACTTGGCAAGGTATATCGAGTCCTATCGATGGGGCGTATACATCGAACTCTACATTTGGCTCACGTGGTTATATATTGGTTATAGATTCTCCCACTTGTAAATACAGTTCAATTTAGCTCAGTCTCAGTTTAACTTAGTTCAGTATCTCAGTTCCAGTACATGTTTATGACTATCAGTCATGGTCATTATTGACCATACCGGTTATAGATAAGTTTTTATTAGTATTCAGTATCAGTTGGTCATTTTATGTCATTTCAATTCAGTTGTTATTCTCCGTGCTTATTGTATATCTCACTTACTTAGTACGTTCAAAATACTGGCGCATACTTTTTTATGTTGTATCGTATTATGATACAGGCACAAGTTCTCAATCTCAGCATCGTTAGTAGTTCCTCCCAATGATATCAGCAGCAGCACCATTTGGTGAGTCCTCATCTTCTGAGGATGATATTTGCATTTCAGTCAGTTTTATTTAGACAAATTTCGAGTTAGCTGGGGGCTTATCCCAGCAACTCATCAGTTAGTAGTTGGCTTTCAGACACAATTGTTCAGTATTATTTTCAGACATGTTTACTCTTTTAAAATCAGTTTTTCTTGTATAGTTATATTTTTATAAAGCTTTCACTTATGTTTATTTAATTTACCAGTGCAATGTGAGACCATGAGTTAGTTTTGGGTCACTTGTGGCACCAAATACCGTGTCTCGTCCAGGGTGTAGACTCGGGTTGTGACATTCCTTGTATCTCAACTTTCAAACTTGACGATCAAGGATCTCAACCGGAACCTCCTCGTAGATACACTATCCTTCAAACCTGTGCTCTCAACTGGGACAACTAAGGCCAGGTCACCAATGTGCTTCTTTAATAGAGATACATTGAAAATTGGATGTACCGAAGCTAACCCCACTGGTAGCTCCAACTCATATGCCACTTGGCCGACTCACCTCAGAATCCTATAAGGACCAACATATAGAGGACTTGGCTTCCCTTTCTTTCTGAACCTCATAACTCCCTTCATGGGAGACACCTCCAGAAATACCCAATCATCAGCTTTAAACTCAAGCCCTCTCCGTCTAACATCAGCATAAGATTTCTGACAACTCTGAACTGTTTTCAGCCTTTCCCTAATAAGCTAGACTTTCTCCATGACCTCATAAATTAAATCTGGCCCTATTAATGTAGCCTCTCCTACTTCAAACCATTCGATTGTTGATATACACTTTCTCCCATAAAGAGCCTCAAACGGAGCCATCTAGATGTTGGAGTAGTAACTATTATTGTAAGAAAACTCAGTGAGAGGCAAGTGGTCATCCCAACTATCTTTGAAATCAATCGCACACGCTCTCAACATGTCCTCAAGAGTCTGAATGGTCTGCTCATCCTGACCATCTGTTTGCGAGTAAAAAGTCGTGCTAAGCTTGACCTGAGTACCAAGTCTCTTCTAGAATGATCTCTAAAACTGCGAGGTAAACTGAGTACCTCTATCTGAGATGATGGACAAGGGAATTCTGTAAAACTGAACTAACTTCTGAATGTACAATCTAGCATAGTCCTCAGCTGAATCGATAGTCTTAACTGGTAGGAAATAGGCTGTTTTGGTCAACTTGTCTACAACCACCCATATAGAGTCATACTATTGGCATGTATAAGTAAACCATATAATGAAGTCCATGTTGATCTCTTCCTACTTCAAAGTAGGGATACTAATGTCTTGCAGCATACCTCCAGGTCTCTAATGCTCCACTTTCACTTGTTGACAATTTGGACACTTAACCATGAACTCTGTATGTTTTTCTTCATGCCATTCCACCAATAGACCTCCCAAAGGTCACTGTACATCTTAGTGACACTTGGGAGGATAGAATACCGAGAGCCATGAGCCTCACCCAATATCCACTCACTCAAGTCATCAACACCTGGAACACATAAACGACCCTAATAACTGTAACACCCTGAATAGGGCTAAGAATAGACCCAGGAGTTAAATTTAAAAAGTGCAGAAAACTGGCAAAAACATCACAGGATGGGTTACCCTACGACTCGTGGTTGGGTATCACGAGTCGTCAGGAGTAGTCGTGGGTTGAGAAAGCTCTAGCAAAAAAGTTGTTGGACGAGGGGTGTCACGACTCGTGGTGGGAAACCACGAGTCGCTGTTTGGAGTCGTGGTGCGAGGAAGACTTCAGCAGTCGGGGATGCAACGGTCACCCCACGATCCGTTGTGAGCTATGACGAATCGTTGTCACCAGTCGTGGGTTGAGCAGTGAATTTTCCAGTGGATCCAACGGATGGAAGCCACGACTCATTGAAAGCCGCCACGAGTCGTGGCGAGGCTCGTGGGAAGAATTTAAGATGTGTTTCGAGGTAGTGGACCTGACGACTCAATACCACGAGTCGTGACATGTCATCACAACTCGTAGGGTCGGTCATTGGTCTGGTCGGGACAATTTTCAGGAAGTTTATTTTAAGGGCATTTTCGACCTTTTGCGCTATACTACATCGTTTTGGCCTCTCCTTTGCACAATTTTAAGGGTTTTCCTCAAGGGAGATTTGCGATTGAGATTTTCGTCTACCAGGTATGCAGGACTTCAACAAGGATATTATTCCATCCTTGTGCCCCAAAATATTTTCAATAAGAATCCAATTTAATTTATTTATAATAGCATGGTCTAGGGTTTGAATAATGGGTAGTTTCTTCCTCATTCTTTTCTTAAATGCAAATATTTACTGCAATTATTAAATAAGTTGGAATGTTAAATAAATGGGTTACTTTGGAATATGGAGTATATGTTGGGAATTGCATGTTGGTAGCATGTTCTTCATGAATTGACTTGAGTAATAAATGGGTTTTTGCTTATTGTTCACTTGATGGTTGTAGTCATGCACGAATATGACGAATTGTGAAGATTAGGTTGAGTATGTATACATGTAGTGTGTTCTTCCTAAATTAATCCTAGCATTGATTGAGAATCGCACATTCCTTCCGTGATTCTCGTAGAAACTCATGAACATGATGGAAGAGTGAAAGATATTGCATAATTATCCTTAATGAATTGATTATGATAATGATGACCATGTTAGACTGAGTAGGAGTTGTGGGATTGGGTATGAATAGATTGCATCTCCATTATTGAACTAAGAAGCTTGGACGGATTCCTTATTGTTTTTCTTATTAAAATTGTTTCATAAAATCTTGGAGTCTAAAACGCCCATGGCTAAAGAGTTCACAAAGAAGTGATCACGAAAAGTAGAATATTGTAGACCTAAATACATGAAGTTGTGCATCCTTGATAGATTATGAGTTGAAATCTATAAATCATGCTTGATATTATATTACCTATTGAATGAGGTGAGTACGGAGTCAATATGCCATGATAGAATAATACTAGTACGAACTTATAGCATGCTCGTAGGGTTGTGATGTTAAAGCTAATGAGGAAGTTGGTTTGTAATAATGTGAATTATGATAATTGAGCCTGTGATTAACATATCAAGTTGTGAACCCGTGCTTATTTAAACAATAGCACTAATCCCTGTAATATAAGTACTGCATGGTGGAAATGGTGGATGTTCTTGTCTTGAATTAGCTGTTGTAAACTTAGACTAGCTACAGACGTTAGCGAAGAATGTCCTATCTAGTCATTAGTGGAGAATGTCTTACCTAGACGATAGTGGAGTATGATTTGCATAGACGATAGTGGAGTATGTCTTCATGTAGCTAGTTGGGACTCACATCCCTAGTCAGTTGAGCAATTAATTTTCCCTGTGTTGTTCGGGATTTTCTTTTAGCCAATGACTCCTTGTATCAGAGCTTTCTCTCTCCCTATGATAGTCAGGGATTTTCTTTAGTTGAGAATATTTCCCTTTGTATAGTCAGAGACGTTCCCTTCGACCGTCAGGGACTCCCCTTAGACGTCAGGGACCCTTTTAATATCAGTCACGGCATCATACCTTGTAGTATTCCTGATTATTACATTTGCACATCAGAAGTTACTATAATAGTGCATGTCTTTGTAATGTGGTTATGTTAATTGGTTATGTGAATCTCGTATAGTATTTTTCGTATATCATTTAAATTACGATGCTATTAAAATGTTTTACATTGCATCCTTCCTTTTCATATTATGAATTAGTTTATTTACGCTTCTCGCATACTTAATTCATTCCAAGTACTGATCGCACACCTCTTGTGCTATATCGTTTTATGATATAGCTTCAGGTCTCCAGATCCAGCCGCGTGAATAGATACGCTCCTCTCTCTTCCAGCTGCTAGCGGTGAGTCCTCATCTTCCGAGGACATGTTTTATATTCTTATTTTATTATGTTTCAGTTTCATACATTTGGGAGTTAGCTGGGGGCTTATACCAGTAACTCATCAGTTTATTAGAAGGCTTTCAGACTTGTCTAGACAGTTCAGCATTGTGTTTATATCTTATTAAATTGTCGCTATGGTTTATATCAGTTTTTGTTATTTCTTCCGCTTGTTCATGATGTTAGATGTTTATTGTGTCAAGTGTATGCGATGATTATTTTATGGGTCGACTTGGAGCCTTCTGGGGTTCCTTGTCCCGTGTCTACGATTCGGGTGTACTTTCTGGTCGTGACAATAACGAAGTACACTATTTCCCCCTTAGGTGAAGACATCCACCTTCTGATTCTAGACAGCTTTATCTTTACCAAGATAGGATCCTCATCTTTCCTAGCCTTGACCTTATTCACCAATGAAGATTCTGAACCATTCTAAACAATGACACCACCATCTGTCGAGTCAACAAGGCGAACCCCTAAACTAGCAAGCTGTGCACATCCTTTACCAACTCCTTTCTTCCATCCTCAATGTGAGACACACTCTCCATGGACAACCTACTATGGGCATCCGCCACTACATTGGCTTTGCCTCGATGATAAAGAACACTTACGGCGTAGTCCTTGAGAAGCTCTAAGCACCTCCTTTGACACAGATTTAGGTCCTTTTGAGTGAACACATACTGAAGGCTCTTGTGGTCTGTGAACACATCCACATGCACCCCATACAAGTAGTGTCTCCAAATCTTTAATGCAAGTTCCACCACTGCCAACTCTAGGTCATGTGTTGGGTAATGTTACACCTCGTAAATTTCCGGCACATAGATGGCCTATTCGCGTGTTGGTTAAGCGTATTTGAAAGCCATACATGCTAGAAAAAGGCCCGGGAAAAG
>JACEIK010009139.1:0-54909 GCA_018107945.1 Datura stramonium
TAGTTAGAAGAATGGGTCCAGTCCCTGTGGGTTCGACAATCCGGTTCTTAAAAAGAGCCACTATATTACTTGCACGACCCGTACACTTGCGGGCACGTCACTTGCATACTCAGTACATTCCAAGTACTGACTGCAATTTCAAGTACTGACCGCATACTCTATGTTGTATCATTTCAGTAGATAGGTCCTAGCGATCAGACTTAGACACTCCCTTAGTCCTTCTCTCGTTCCAGTTCAGACCCTGCTTGGGTGAGTCCTCATTCTCCGAGGACATCTATCTTTTAGTATCATTATATCAGTTGGTTTCAAGCTTAGAGATAATTGGGGGCTCGTCCCAACATCTTATTAGTTAGTAGAGGCTTTTCAGACTTAGACTTGTATATTCAGCTTCGGACTCAGTGTTATGATATTATTGTTGGCTAGAAGTTTAGTTATTCAGGCTTTTGCTATTTTAGAATTCAATTATTAGTTTTTCTTATGTTGATATTTAATTATCATGTTCATGCCATGGGTCGACCTGGAGCCATTCATGGTTTTACGTTCTGTGTCTAGATTTAGGCCTATGTTCGGGTCGTGCTAAACTTGGTATCAGAGCAAAGGTTCAGAGTGTCCTAGGGTGTTTGAAAGCCGTGTTAAGTAGAGCTTTTTCCATGGGTGTGAATCATGCCACACTTATGGGGGAGAGCTACAAGACGTTTTAGGAAAATACTCTTCTTTCATGATCTATATCGTGCGATGAAGTATCTCTTTATTCTTCAAACTCATGTTATACACATTTGCAGAATCATGTCTCCACTCCATATGAATGGAAGAAGGAACAAAAATGGAAATGGCCATGAAGATGGCAATGGAGATAGGCACCAACAAGCCCCGCCAGCACCAACAGATCCTTTGCCCGAACAAGTCTTCATGTTGAGTTTAAGGAAGCTTTCTAAATGTTGGCTCAAGCTTTGACCGCTCAGGTCAACCAGTAGGCGGTGGCCCATGTCCCTCATAATGGGAGCGCAGAGGCAGCTCGAGTTAGGAATTTTCTTAAGATGAACCCCCTTGAGTTCCTTGGGTCAAGAGTGGATGAGGACCCACATGAGTTTCCAGAAGAGGTATAGAAGATCACCCAGATTATGGGGGTAATAGAAGAAGAAAGCGCAGACTTAGCCTCCTTTCAGCTAAAAGGGGTTGCTTATATTTGGTATAGTTAGTGGAGAGACGGTAGAGCAGTAGGCGCAGTTCCCATGAGTTGAGATGAGTTCATGACTGCCTTCTTAGGCAGATTCTTCCCTAGGAAGTTGGGAGGTAAAGGTGGCAGAGTTCGTTAATTTAAGGCAAAATGATATGACTATCCAGGAGTACGACTTAGAGTTCATCCGGCTGTCCAAGTATGCGCTAGAGATGGTGGTAGACTAGAGGGACCATATGAACAGATTTGTGTATGAAGTGTCTGACTCATTGGCCAAGGAGTGTAGGACTACGATGCTGAACAATAATCTTGACTTCTCCCAATCGTGATATACGCCCAATAAATAGAGGCAGATCAGATGAAGGAAACAGAGAGAGAGGCTAAGAGGGCCAGGACGGGAAACTTTGGGTTTTCCCAGCAGAGGTCTGGTGGTAGATATCATCAGCAGTCCCACCAAAGATTATCAGCCCTAGCACCGTTGTCAGCCAGTGTGCCATCCAGGTTTAGGCGTGATCAGAGGGGAAAGACATCAGGCTCTCGAGGTCAGAGGAGCAGGTCAATAGAGCCCAGCATTCTTGTTTGTGGAAGGTGTGGTAGGAGGCACACCGGATAGTGCTTAGAAGGTTCAAGTACATGTTTTGGGTGCGGGAAGCCTGACCACATGCTTAGAGATTGTCCAGCGGCCAGACATGTTCATGGTAGAGACCGTGACCCAGCTACCAGTTCAGTAGCTCCATCAGCACACTCAGCTCAGCAGGGCACATCCACTAGTGCAGGTGGTGGTCAGCGTCAGAACAGGTTTTATACCCTGTCATCACGTCAGGAGCAGGAGGTCTCCCCGTATATAGTCACTGGTATGTTGCGAGTATCCTATATTGATATATATGCATTATTAGATCCAGGGGCTACTTTATCTTTTGCGATGCCGTATGTTGTTATTAGTTTTGGATTCAGTCCCGAAATCCTATCAGAACCCTTCTTAGTCTCCACTCCAATCGATGACTCATTTATAGCTCGATGGGTATATAGAAATTGCCCTATCGTAGTCCTTCAGAAAGTCACCATAGCCGATTTACTAGAGATAGACATGATTGATTTTGATGTTATCTTTGGTATGGATTGGTTACATACATGTTATGCCTCTGTGAATTGTAGAACCCATATAGTAGAGTTTCAGTTTTTAGGTACACCAGTCCTAGAATAGAAGGATAGTTCAATTGAGCCTGTAGGTCGCTTTGTTTCCTAACTTAAGGCTAGAAAGATGATTTTCAAGGGTTGTGTTTACCATCTAATTTGGGTTAAGGATGCAACTTCTGAAACCCCGACTCCCAGTCAGTAGTTCCTATAGTATGTGAGTATCCAGAGGGTTTCCCAAATGATCTACCAGGAGTCCTCTCGAGCGGGAGATTAACTTTGGTATTGACCTTCTTCCCGATATGCAGCTTATATCTATTCCTCCATACATAATGGCTCTAGCTGAGCTAAAAGAGTTGAAAGAACAGTTGAACGATCTCTTGAATAAGGGATTCATCAGGGCTAGCAAAAGTCCTCGTGGGGTGTACCAGTTCTCTTTGTTCGAAAGAAGGATGGGTCTCTTTGTATGTGCATTGAATATCGACAATTGAACAAGGTTACAATCAAGAACAAATATCCCCTCCCCAAAATTGATGACTTGTTTGACCAACTTCAGGGTGCTAAGTGCTTCTCAAAGATAGACCTCTGATTAGGGTATTATCAGCTCAGAGTTAGGGAGAGTGACATTCTGAAGGCAGCTTTTCGGACTCGATATGGTCACTATGAGTTTGTAGTTATGTCTTTTGAACTAATGAATGATCCTATAGATTTTATGGATTTGATGAATAGGGTGTTCAATCCATACTTGTACATGTTCGTGATTGTCTTCATAGACGACATTCTCATATACTCTCGGAGCGAGGAGGAACATGTCGCTCATTTGAGGATTGTGCTACAGACCCTCAAGGATTACCATCTGTTTACTAAATTCAGCAAGTGTGAGTTTTGGTTGGACTCATTAGCCTTTTGGGGCCACATGGTGTCAAGTGAGGGTGTCTAGGTGGACTCCCAAAAGATAGAAGCTGTAAAGAATTGACCTAGACTAGTTAATCCTTCGAATATCAGGGGTTTCTTGGGTTTAGATGGCTACTATAGGAGGTTTTTTGAAGGATTTTCATCCATTTTAGTACCATTAACTAAATTGACTTAGAAGAAAGTCAAATTTCGGTGGTCGGTTGCGTGTGAGAAGAGTTTTCAGGAGTTAAAGACTCAGCTCACTTCAGCCCTAGTGTTGACCCTACCTGAGGATACAGATGGATTTATTGTGTATTTTTATGCCTCTAGGGTTGGCCTTGGAAGTGTATTGATGCATCATGGTAACGTCATCTCGCATGCGTCTAGACAAGCTTAAGACTCACGAGAAAAATTACCCAAAGCATGATTTGGAATTGGAGGCGGTAGTGTTCGCATTGAAGATTTGGAGGCACTATTTGTATGGTGTCCACATGGATATGTTTATAGACCACAAGAGCCTACAGTATGTGTTCACTCAGAAGGATTTGAATTTGCAACAAAGGAGATGGTTAGAGCTACTCAAGGACTATGATATGAGTGTCCTTTATCATTGGGGCAAGGCTAATGTAGTGGCGGACGCCCTTAGCAGGCTTTCCATGGAGAGTGTTTCTCATGTGAAGGATGAACGTAAGGAGCTAGTAAAGGATGTGCATCGGCTTACATGGTTAGGAGTTCACCTGGTTGACTCGTCAGATAGTGGTGTCATTGTTTAGAACGAGTCAGAATCTTCTTTAGTGACTGTGGTCAAGGCTAGGAAAGATGAGGATCCTATTGGTGAAGTTGAAAGAAGCAGTTCAACATTAGAAGGTAGAGGTCTTCTCCCAAGGGGGAGATAGTATGGTTCGTTACCAGGGCCGTTTATGTATTCTGGACATCGATGATTTAAGAGAGCGGATGTTTAATGAGGCTCATGGTTCCCGATATTCTATATATTCAGGTGCCACCAAGATGTACCATGACCTACGGGAAGTCTATTGGTGGAATGGAATGAAGAAGGACATAGCAGAGCTTGTGGCTAAGTGTCCAAATTGTCAACAAGTGAAAGTGGAGCATCAAAGACCGGGAGGTGTACTACAAGACATCAGTATTCCCACTTGGAAGTTGGAAGAGATCAATATGGACTTTATCATAGGGTTACCTCGCACTCATTGACAGCATGACTCTATATGGGTAGTGGTAGACAGGTTGACCAAGGCAACTCAGTTTTTACTGGTCAAAACTACCGATTCAGCGGAGGACTATGCTAAATTGTACATCTAAGAGTTAGTTCGATTGCATGGAGTGCCTTTATCCATCATTTCAAATAGAGGTACTTAGTTTACCTCACAGTTCTGTAGATTATTTCAGAAGGAACTTGGTACTCTGGTTAAGCTTAGCATAACTTTTCACCTATAAATAGATGGTCAGACTGAGCAGACCATTCAGACTCTCAAGTATATGTGAAATCATGTGTTATTGACTTCAAATGCAGTTAGGATGATCATTTACCTCTTATCGAGTTTGCTTACAACAACGCTACCACTCCATTATTCAGATGGCTCCGTTTGAGGCTCTTTATGGGCAGAGATGTAGATCGCCTATTGGTTGGTTTGATGTAGGTGAAGCTATGTTGATAGGGCCAGATTCAGTTCATGAGGCTATGGAGAAATTTCAGCTTATAAAGGAAAGGCTGAAAATAGCTCAAAGTCGTCAAAAGTCATATACGAATGTTAGGCGGAGAGAACTCGAGTTTGAAGTTAATAATTGGGTGTTCTTGAAGGTGTCTCCCATGAAGGGAGTTATGAGGTTTGAAAAGAAAGGGAAGTTTAGTCCCCGATATGTTGGGCCCATACAGGATTGTGAGACGTGTTGGCAAGGTGGCCTATGAGTTGGAGCTACCAACGGAGTTAGCTTCGGTGCATCCAGTTTTCCATGTATCATTGTTAAAGACGTGCATTGGTGACCCGACTTTGGTGGTCCCGGTGGAAAGCATAGGTGTGAAGGATAACCTTAACTATGAGGAGGTTCCCGTTAAAATCCTTGATCGTCAGGTTCGGAAATTGAGGAACAAAGAAGTAGTTTCAGTAAAGGTTCTATAGAGAAATCAGCTTGTTGAGGGAGCCATATGGAAAGACAAAGCAGATATGATGGCTAAATACCTGTACCTTTTCCCCACCGACTCAGTTCCAGCATGAGGTATCAATTTCCTCTCTAATACTCTATTCAGTTTTATGTCTAGTTCATGTCTCTAAGTTCCTTTCATATTAGTGCATGTATGTGTGATTTATGAATTCAATTTAGATATGTATATCAATTCTGAGTCAGTCACTCTGTTAGTTTTTAACTCAGATGTTCAATATTTGAGATTTCAATTTCTTTCCCCACCTTTTCAATATGTTTACCCTAAATTCGAGGATGAATTTTTCTAAGGAGATATTGTAATACCACGAAGGTTCCTAAGACTAGACTCGAGATTTGAAATGTGTTAAGCAGAAAAGAAGGAAAATTTTTCACAGGACGACTCATGGTACGAGTCATTATGAGAAGGTACGACTCGTAGGAAGTGTTCGTGGTTAGAATCTACAAAAGGAGTTTAGGGACAACGAGTCAAGGTACGACTCGTGGCATCATGTCATGAGTCATAGGATGAATTTTGGTTTGAGGAATGAGTTACCCTGCTTAGAAGGTATGAATCGTTGTACGACCTATTGTAGGAAATATCGAGTCGTGGCCTGAACCCATGAGAAGGAAATGAGGATCTTGGAAATAGTGATCACGGGTGGATCTAATGACTCGTAGGTTGGTGGTACGAGTCATGATCTGAACCGTGGAAAAATTCATAAAGTCAGGGAAAAACGTGGTGACTATGGACGGTAACCACAAGTCGTGGTATCGAGGTATGACTCACTGGCTTATCACGCCGGAGAAACTGACAGGTAATTTACCGGTATAGCTAGNATGGACGGTAACCACAAGTCGTGGTATCGAGGTATGACTCATGGTATGAGTTGTGACACCTGGCATAGTGAAATTTTTTGTGATTTAAGTAAGGGCATTTTCATAATTCCTAAGCTTCTAAACCCTAAACTACACCATTTTAAGCTCTATTAGGAGGGTTTTAAGAGGGTTGAACCCTTCCCCTCCCATGCATGCAAGTCTAGACCTCTCCACTGAAGATCAAGCCTAGAACCGCTCAAGCTCTTCTCCAAATCCTTTGGGCCTTCTAAGGGCAGTGTAAATTCAGTTCTTACATGTATATGAGGACATGAATGAGGGTTCCTTTCACTCTCATGCTCATAATTCTCCTAAAGTTCATGAATCAAGTCTCAATTCAAATTATGATCAAAAATGGATTTCAATCTAATTTCATAGAATTCTTACAAATTGTTTATGGGTTGGTTCCCTCTATATTTTAAAGTATGTTTTATGATTAATGGGAAGATTCTATACATGCTTTGATTATAAATTCATGAGTTTAAGTTTAGAAAAAATTATTTCCAATTATGCAAGTTCATAAAAAAGTTAGTTTATGGTTGATGATTTTGAGTATGATGAAGTATCTAGCATGTATGTATGTTTACAAATTACCTATATATGAATCTATGATTTTGACTAGTGAAGTCTATTTCAAGTATGCATGATCTTCAAATTTTATGTAATCTCACTCAGATTAAGCACGTTTTCATGATTCAGTTTAGTTCTATAAATCAACTTACCATATGGTTTTGGAGTTTATACTCCCACTTTCAGCTTATGGTAAGGTTTTAGCTTTGTTGAAAAACGATGGTGAGCACTTTGCATTATTTAGGAATAGTGTCTAGCCTTGAGTAGGCTAGGGGTTTATGAAAACCCCAGGTCTCAAAATACGTGCAAACGTACGATTTCACATTTTACTTTGGGACTTCCCTTGTGAGCTTCCCCTGCCCCAAAAGGGCCTTCAACTTGATATCGATATCATGGTAGTGCCCTTCGCCCTGGCAAGGCTTTGGATGGCTCTGCCCACTTGAGAGTAATAGTTGGGATCACTAAGCTCTATCGTGATAGTGTCGGTTATATGACGAGTATCCCATTATTCCTCATGATCTCAGTTATGCATGTTTATCAGTTATGATATTATGCTTTCAGCAGGTTTGACCCAATGATCAGGTTATCAGTATTAGTTATGAATTTCACTTTCAGCTTTGGGTCATTTGATTCCGTTATGAGATCCAGTTTATGACTATTCATGTTTTCATATATCAACATGTAGTCCCTACTCTTATGGTGTTTTGACTTATGTGAATATACATGATTTCAGTTTATACTTATTCAGCCGGTTTTACTTACCTTGCATACTTAGTACATTCCAAGTGCTGATCGCATACTCTATGCTGTATCATTTCATGATACAGGTCCTAGCGATCAGACTCAGATGAGTCGTTAGTCCTACTCTCATTCTAGTTTATACCTTCTTGGGTGAGTCCTCATTCTCCGAGGACATCTATCTTTCAGTATCATTATGTTAGTTGGTTTCAGACTTAGAGATAGCTGGGGGCTTGTCCCAGCATCTCATTAGTTAGTAGAGGCTTTACAGACTTAGACTTGTATATTCAGCTTCGCGCTCAATGTTAAGATATTATCATTGGCTAGACGTTTTGTTATTTAGACTTCTGTTATTTTAGAATTCCGTTATCTATTTTTCTTATGTTGATCTTTAGATATCATGTTCATGTCATGGGTCGACTTGAAGTCATTCATGGTTCTAGGTTCCGTATCTAGATCGGGGCCTATGTTCGGATCGTGATAGTGGGGATATTGGCTGGCACCTTCCAAAAAGTTTTGGACGTGTGGCGTAAGGACATAGGGCGTAGTACTTTAGGGCTCATGTGGCATTCCTCTATTGGATTAGACCCAATCACTCTAACCTATAAATAGTTGACCCTCTCCTTTGGTAAAGGGATTCAAACTTTATTTCATTCTCAAATAACTATATTGGAAATATACTATTTTCTTAGGCTCCAAGTATTTTCCTTTACTTTGTTTTAATTTACCTTAGGTTATTCCAAGTAGTTGTTCTCGAGTCAAGGGAGACGGTCTCGGGCTTGCTCACGCTCGCATCAGAAGCACTCAGATTTTCTTCGCTTTATCTTGTATTGCAATCTTATGCTACCCTTTGATTGTTTTCCTCACATACTACTATCCAAACTGCTAGTAAAATAGAATCTAAATAGGTTAAATTATATCACGTGTTCTTGACCATTTATAAATTCAATTATACTGATTTCAGGATAAACAATTTAAGGCCCACCATGGGGCTAGAGCAACTGTGTGGGTTTAACTTTATTTTTTCTTTTTACCATGGTTGTTTTTACCTTGTACACGGTAAGTTATGGCTAACGATGGATATTGAATCGTGGATCTGACTGCTGACAATGCAACAATAGACTATGCATTGCGGCCTTTGCCTCCAGGGATGATGGACTCTAGCGTGCAAACCTACAAAAACAAGGAGGATCATCTTTAAAATATGGATACCACTAACATAAAAGGCAAAGGAGGGGCAGCAAGCCTCTTTTTGGAATAGAAGATGTAAAGGAAGAAGTAGCTAGTGTGGAGGACCTCTGGAGGATCCTCAAGGGTATCACTGATTCTCGGAGGGAGCTGATAGCTAGGATAGAGGCCCAAGATAGGAGGCTAAATGAGCTCCAAAATAATGTGGCTCAAGTCACTCCAAATGCCTCAAAGAGAAATGAGAGAGATCTCCTTGATGGAATAGAACCTGACAACAGATCGATGGAGCATGCAACCACCAAAAACGGGTTCGAAACCCCCATGGCCTCTACGACTGCAGTTATGGAGCTATTATGAAAGGAGATGAAATCTTAATATGAAGAGTTGTAGTTGCGCATGAATCACATCTCGAGAGCACCATCTGTCATAAAGGGGCAAAACTCAAAGAGTTATGCCAAGGTTCGTTACATGGCCAGCATAGTAACTAATCCTATCCTTAAAAGGTTAAAAACGCCCGATGGGAATTCAAACCTCCAGGAGCATTTGCTTTTATTTATGATAGCCATCAATGATAATGATCTGACAAGGGAAGAGGCTAAATCTGTGATGGTGAAGAAGTTAAGAGAAACCCAGTCAAGGGGAGCCTTGGTCTGGTATTCTCTTCTATCGAGAAATCAGTTGATTCATTTAATATTTGGAAGACAATTCCATTAGGGCTCATGATGGAGCTAAGAAGGTGCAGCCCCAAATGGGAGACATTTTCAAAATAGAGCTGAAGCAGGGGAGACATTTTCAAGATAGAGCAAAAGGATACAGAGTTTCTTCAGAAGTTCGTGGTGAGGTTCCAAAAAGAAATGACATAATTGCCGATGGTGCCGGATGACTAAGCGGAAGAAGCTTTTATTAAGGGAATGAACCCCGAGAGTTCGATCACCTCTTTTAAGATGAAAGAAAGCCTGATCGAGTTCGAGGCCATGACTTGAAAAGACATATATAACCACTATAAGTCAAAGATCAGAATCAAGGATGACTACCAAAGGGTCGTTGGCAAAATGTCTCGGGCATGAAATGAGCCAAAGTCTGTAAATGGCCCGTGGTACACAGGCGAAAGGACCTCCTAAAACCCATTGCTATGATTTTAAAGGTTGCATCTTGAGGAAGGTATGAACTGTACACCTCAGATATGAGAAAAAGATCAAGTAGATTTAGCAGCTCTTATGCTTTGAGTCAGCCACGATCGGAGAAAAGGGTAAATAAGGACTCCTCCCGAAGAGGGTTACAAGCTAAAGAGGCCGCAAATCCTATTGTGTATGCTGTTGGAGAAGTGTCTCCACTCTCGGAGTACTATTTTACGGTTATACCAACACAACTGATCTTACCATATGGGATCAAAGAGGTAAAGTTTCCAAAGCCAATCCATTTGAATCCAGATTCTAGGGATTGGAACCTGTGGTGTGAATACCACGGGTCGCATAGCCATAACACTGAGGACTGCTGCCACCTCCCTAAAGCAGTTGCATATTTGTTGAAAGATGGTCATTTTCAGGAGTTCCTAAGTGATCGAGCTAAAAAGAGCTTTGCTAGAAGTGCCGAAAGAAGCAGGCATCCTGTGAACCCTGGCACGCCTCAAAAGATGATAAGATAAATGACCCCAGAATAGGATGACAGATATGCCTCTTTTGTGGTGTTGTTTTGTTAACTTTTGTATTCTTTTTTCTCCCAATCTCCTACAGGTTATTAGGGACAGCTTTCCTACTCGCACGAGGGGGATCCACCCCCAGGATGAGGCTAATGCTAACATCAAAGGACAACAGGAGGGAAATCTCAACATGAATGAAAGAAAATATTTCTAAAAATCTCCCCATCTCTAAATACTTTATTATGCAAATACTTAACCCTCCGAGTCTAAGAGCAACATCCTACGAGCGCTTGGAGGTGAAGCTCTCAGGTCTTGAGCACAACTCACCTTAACGGAGAAAGGAAGGGTAAGAGCTTGACTAATGAACCTCGAGTCCAGAGCCAGTGTCCCCCGACCCCCCAAAGTGAGGGATAATCTGAACTTTGAAATCCCTTTTCCCATTGGCTAGGCACCAGGGATTGACAACAAAGTCAAAATCGACTTTCTAACAGAAGTGGAACCACTTTTCCAGATAAAACATTAGGTCCCCAGCCCCATCGAAAGGGTTAATTCACGTGAAACGCATGGACTGATCATCTCATAGCAAAGAACCAATATGATATCATTATGCACTCGGAACAGGGCCCAATCGAGAGACATTCTCATAATACTGTGAAATCTAAAATTCCCTATTAAAGTTTGAAGTCGATAATCAACTAAAGTAGAAAAAAATTCTTTGAAATGTTGCGCTCTAAAGTACCCCAGATATGTCCAGACTTAGAAGAACAACAATTAAAAAAGTAAAGGGATCGCTCCTCCTGCTACGAGGTATAAAAATTAATGGGCCCAAAAAAAGTCTATAGCCAAACAAAAAACAACGAGTGCACTGATCGTAAGAGATGATTCGATAAAAAGTGTTGTAATATAAAATCGGTTGGTGACTATATATGGTCATCTAGTCAATACCAACATTTGCTAAGTTTGGCTAAGGGCCACACACTGCAATTTTTGGAGACGAGTTACGGAGAGTAGGGCACTATAAAGCAAGTCTTTGAGAGGTGACTGCCCCATCTCTCGAAAAGGCATGACTGATAAAGCCAAGAAGATTAATCGAGTACGGGCTCTCACCCTAAAAAAAAGCACCGAGTGAAGCTATAAAGATTGAAAATTACAATGGTGAACCATGTGATAAAAAGAAAAATGCAAAAAAAAAGTAGAATAACACGAGAGAACCATAAAGTCGCAAAAATTTCTTTTTATTACAAGCCCAAAATGGATTACAGACTATAAGCCCCCAAAATAGGGCGCAAATTTTACAAAACCTGAAACAGACTATCTATTATAGAGCCCATAATGGATCATAAGTTCCACGCTTGTACAGTCCTAGAGAGATTGTAGTGTATAGGAAAGGCGGTCACGCATGATCGCGCCTCAATTCACCTCACGTACCTTGTAGAAGAGTGATGATTCGGAGAAGCAATGGTTAAGCATGAGAGCCCACCAAAACCTTCTGACCGGAGTCTCCTGAGATGGACCCGTTGCTCAAAAAACTGCTCCCCATCTTTTCCCATTTCACTATAGGAGGAAGGAGTAGAGAGGAGGAAGATATGCTTCTCCACTTAAATAAGAAATATGTCAAAGGGCTGGACCGAGATAGCTAGTGCCTCAAGAATCAAAGATTTCAAAGATCGACCCTGCACCTGCATCTATGCTTGCAAAATGGGAGGCGTCGAGGTGGGGAATCCACGCATCAAGGCAACCCAACAGGAGATTTTTTTCTCAAGTATGGCTCATTCTACTCCTCCTTATGGGCATTACCTCTAGTTTCTACTTCACTCTCATCCGAAGACCCCAACAACTGACGTCCCCTGAGCCAAGGATAGGGGCGGATCAGGAACTAGAGAAGAGGAAAAACATGAGTCTGAGAAAGAGTCATGGCAGGAAAGGGCTTCAAAAGCAAACAAGCAATGCTCCTTCCCTTAAAATGAAAAACATGTTGGAAATATTACAGGGTGAGGAGTGTTGAAAGGAAGAGGCCTTTTCTTATAAACCAGACTCCCTTTAATTCATGGAGCAATGCCCTTGACTGAGCAATGGTAGTGTGACATGTGGCATGGGCATTTATTAAAAATGTTGGTATGACGTAGTGCGACCCAGAAGATGAAACATATGAGACAGTTCATCTACTTAAAGAGAAGGTAGGAAAATTTTTCAATTACTTTCCCGCCCACGAGTACAATTATTTTCTACAAGATTTGTTCACAAAAATATCATATAATTAAACCACTTGCACAAACAATGCATTTACAAGGGGAAAGAGTGATGGATCAATTAACAAAGGCTTTCGTAGGAAGTTTAATGGCAACTGTTTCCCTCAGAAGTGTCATTGTTTGGTCTGTCGCTAGAAAGGTCCTCCTCTGAGATAGAGTAGTAATCCTTAGGCACACGATTCAGGGGCCCCCACAGGTTGATCAAGGCTTGGGACTTCACAATTTTGGGCATAGAAATCCAGGAAGCTTGACTTCACTTCTTTTAAAATTTGTATCCGCATAATCTAGGTATCCTGAGCATTTTCCCTCATGCTTGTTTATCTGAAAATGTTGTTTCCTGATTAGAGAGTTCACTTTCTTCTACAAATGGCGCACCTCAACTCAAGGAGACGCTTACGGAAGCCAAGGGAATGGAGTTTTAGAATAATGAGATGCCCCAAAATTCTACAAAAGCAGCTCTTCGATGAGTTCAACGTGTTCAGATAAAGACCCTTGATTATCTTGGCTTGCACAACATTTTCTTTGCAGCAGGGCTTTCGTCTCAATGTAGTCATGGAGGGAGAACACAATATGTGTCCTTCTCAGACGCTTCGCCCATATTAATTCTCAATGCTTCGATTTTATAATGGCGATAAGCCAAAGTCTCGATGAATGCATACTGCCCTCAGGTAGAGGCTAAACTGCTCTCGAGCTTGTTGCACCTTAGCTCCAACTTTTTTTCTCTTTCAGCCATCTTTGGAGATTTTCGGCAGCTAACACGCTAGCTTGAGGAGGACGAAAAGGGAGGTCAAAGATGAGGTAGTATATCATACGTCAAGATCCTTAAAATAAAAAGAAGTGTGCAAAAGTAAGAAGAATCACCAACCCACGCAATGACATGCATACTATTACTGGCGAGGCATTTGATAGGAACCTCAACCATCCTTTTATGATCCTCCATCGAGATACAAGCTTTAGGTAATTATCTAATCTCATTGGATGATACGTGAATTTAACCTCCTCGGCAATAGAGAAAGTCACCACCCTATATTGTGTTGGATCTCGAATTGGAGCTGGAAATATATCAGCCAAAGGATAAGGGTCGGCATGCTTTGCGAGGAATTTCAGTCTATGTTCCATAAGGATATCGAAACTCAAAGACCACTCTCCATCAGGAATCTTATGGAGGAGCTAAGGATCCTCATCCCTGGAAGTTTCACACATATTGGTTCCGGGAGAAAGCTGGCAAAGCCAAACCTGTATGGTGGATGGACTAGCATCTTCCGTGACAAGAGAGCCTGAGTAGCCCGGTGGCTGGAAACGTCGAACATTTTTAATTTTCTCTTTAGGGGCTCATAGTCAGACCCACTTGAATTTCCTTTTGAATATTCCATGCCTGAAGAGAGCCTTTCGACCCTCCCTAAGGAGAGGTTTCAGTTTTGATAATTTTCTTTTTTTTTCCTATAAGGTGATGGCTCTCTCCTTGAGGCATATCCTACTTTGGAGATAGGAGGAATGAAAGCAAATAGGCGATTCGAGGCCTGTTAAATTGTGCACAGTGGGAGAAACTGCTAGGAGCACCGGACCTGCAAACAAAAATAAAATGAGAGCTCAGAGATAGGCAAAAAGCTATATTAGCTAGTAGCAGAAACTAACCATGGATTTTTACCTACATCCTAATTGGTAGGAAATTTCTATCTGGGAAGGGCTTTCGGCAGTGGTAAAATCCAAAATTTTTGCAATCCACCTTCAAAGTTCCCTGACCCGGTGAAGGAAGGGAACGTCTATAGAAGGACACCACTTAGGAGCTGCACGATACAAGAAAAAGAAAAGGGGGTGGGGAGACAGTCAAAGAGACAAATGGGAAAAGTAAGGAACACAATTAAGAGGAGGAGTAGGCCTATTTGGTCACTTGCGATACATATTCCAAGACCTGGGAAGGGAAATCTCATAGAGATTCTTAGCGGCTATGGCTACAAACGGGTTGGTCCACCCCGCAGTCATAAATGTCATCCAAATTACCCAACATCGACTTCTTCCCATGATGCTTCAGTTGAATTATCCCTCCCCAGACTAGACGGGGGGAGTAAAACAAAAGCAGATGCTCTAGAGAAAATCCTTCGGCGGCTAAGATGGTCAACGCACAAAGGCAAGCGATGACTCTACATACCCCCAGGCTAAGTTGAAATAAGCATATCTATAAGATGTCGTAGAACGAGACTATCACCTCATCAATAGGGTTACCAAGGTCCATGATAAACAAATATGTGTAAAAGAAGATGTAGTTAGGCCATGAAGATATGATTCTCTTGAAGCCTCCATGCGAAAATTTTGAGGGGGCTAACCATAGTCCACCCGGACTATATCAATGTTAGCCTCCCTTATCAAAGAACCTAACTCAACCGCGATCAGCTCCTCTTGTCTCTGCAAGGTTGGATCTTAAAATTTTCATTGAAGTTGTAAGAGAAAGGGATGATCTTATCCACAGAAGGCTCAAGAGAGGGTTTTTTCTTGTCCCTCCTCCTTCAACTCCCCTCAGGGATCGAAGCGGAAGGAGCGAAACTCGTCGAAGTAACAGACATGGCGTAGAGCAAGCGATAAATGAAGAAATGTCGATGAGTTGGATTTTAAAAAAACATAGGTAACTACTCTTGAGTGGAAGCAAGCAAAAAGAAGAGCGGCTGAGGTATCTATGGGAGGGACGATTTCCCAAGAGTCGCCTAGGGAAGAGTGCTGCACATGGATCATACACATGGTACGAGAGTCAGTCACATAAGGGCGTAAGACTTTGCTCCTGTAAGCAAGAAGGAAGGCGTTGTTGGCCTGCAAGGAGTTCTCCTTTTGTTTTCTTCCCGTCTTTCAAGAGCGGCTAAGCACCCGCCCGAAAGACGGAGGGACTATATGTATAGGGTAAAATTTGATGACAGACACGTAATATCATTGACGGGTCCTGAATGGGCTACCGAGGCCGCAAGGACTGGGAGACTTGAATAATGATTCTTCCCAAGATGGCGATGGTGGAGTTATCATCTTGAACAGGATGATGATTGAGGAATTGCTATTCCCAGTGAAGCGACATAAAAGACAAATAGGGGACATGATAATTAGGATGTTCATGTGCGCGAACAAGCTTGTACGGATTTGACTGAGATAGGGATATTGGCTGGCACCTTCCAAACAGTCTTGGACGCGTGGCTTAAGGACACAGGATGTAGTACTTTAGGGCTCGCAATTTCCCTGTTGGCTTAGGCCCCTAAACTTTGTTAGCTATAAATAGTCGACTCTCCTCTTTTGTAAAGGAATTCTGACTTTTTTTCTTTCATGCAAATATATTGACAATATACTATTTCCTTGGGCTCCAAGCATTTTTCTTTACTTTGTCTTGTTTCAGCTCAGGTTATTCCAAGTAGTTATTCTCGAGTCAAGGGCGACGGTCTCGGGCTCACTCACGCTCGTATTGGAAGCATTCAGATTTACTTCTCTTTATCTTGTCTTGCTTTCTTATTCTATGCTTTGGTTGTTTTCATCATGTACTACTAACTAAACTGTTAGTAACTCAAATCTAAATAAGGTTAAATCATATCGCATGTTCTTGACCCTTATAAATTGAACTGTACCGATTTCAGGATAAACAAAAAGGTTATTTTTTAAAAATTCTACTGAACCCCAAGACACATATATCAAAAGTGTTTGTGTTATGACCAATCTATACTGTACCAAGATTATAATATTGCTTTTACTATTCTTGTCAGCCATCAGGTGGAATGCATTCTTTTTTATATAATTATTCATAGATGTGAAAAGTTAAATTAAATAAATATGCTCAGATCATCAACCTAATACAGCCAGCCGACCGTGCAGCTGTGACCTGACAGTTCCTTTTTATAAGAGTAATTTGGTTAAATTCATCTGAATTATCATCATATCATCTATAGAGAGAGAGAGTTTGATATCTAAATTATTGAATATTTTAATTATTCTTTTGAATTATAACTTCCTCTAAATAAAAAATATAATTAAATATGTGATAAAATATTTAGAGTAATTTGTTGAGAGATGTATAAGAAATGAAAAAAGTCGTAAAAATAAGTTCATAGCGGTTGGAGAGTATCTCGAATATCCAATAATTTAAGTATGAAATTCATAATAATGTGTATGTTTAGAAGAGTTTTAATTTATTCTCTTAAATTTTTCACGTGTACTACCACTTGAAATTCTTTGAAGAGAGTTTTTAGAGTGTGATATTCATATAGGCATGTCAAATTTCTCCCAAATGAGTTTATGATAGTTCAGAGGGATTTAATGAACGCCCAATAATTTAGTTAGGTATACGAACTCACAAAACGGTAATAATTTAAATTTTTTCTCCTATGCTGTAAAAATTGATAAGGAAAGAATATTATGTGATTCATCAATAAATTTATCAATGTATTTAGAGTTTATTATTCAGAAGATCACCCGACTATTGCTAATTATTTATCAAAGTCGTGTTTTTATTTTTAGAACAAGAAGTCCATCCAGCTGTCTATATCACTTCAAAAGTCATCCTATTAAAATTTGTCCAATAAAACATGATGTAAAATTTTATTTAGTTGACATGGATTTTTTTTTTCAATCCACATGACATTAATAATTTAAAACTTAACCTAAATCACTGACCCGACCCAACCGGAGTGTCCATACCATAACCCAAATTAACTCTATTTTTGTGTTTGATTACTTATAATACTTTTTATATAGTTTTCTAAATATGAAAATCTTATTTCAAAAAGACTAAAAATTCTATGTCCGAGTTCACAGCGAACATTAGTTAGTTTGACCATTGTACTTTGAATCAAGCCAAATAAATTAAAACGTAGAGAGCAATTCCCCTTAATCAGAGACAAAAGAAGTTTCTCTATGTATATAGAGCTATCGACTCTTTAATTTGTTCCACAACAGATATGGTTTATGAGTTTTAATACAAAGCTTTTACGGATATTTCACGTTATTACAAGCTATACATAGTAATCAAACCCAAAAATAAGGCTAATTCGTGTTATGAGTTAAGGTCGGATCAAATCGGTAGTTTATGTTAAGTGTTGAAATATTAATGTCATGTGGCTTGAGAAAAAAGTCTTTGTGAACTAGCACGTTATATTTTATTGGTCAAATTTTAATAGGATAACTTTTAAAGTGATATAAATAAAATTGAATGAACTTTCTTATTAAAAAATATATATATGACTTTCATAAATATAATAATTCTGAATAATTGAAGACCTTCTGAGCAATGAACTCATATATTCATTTTTATAGCATTATATTTGTTTCCGTCGAGTTTGATTGTTTCCAAGTTCCAAGCTTCCCATTGCTTGCAGAAGCAACTAGAACTACGAATCCTTGTCTCTAGCTTTTTCTTCTTTCTGATTTGTACATTAACATGAGTTCAGTTCTTCTTCCAAATACTAAAATGTTACAAGAAAAGTTAATCTCAGTGTACATTCATAGGCAAGTAAGACAAAATTGAGATATAAAACATAGAAGAAAACAACAATTTAATCGACTAACTACTTGATCCAATTTTCTTGGAAATTATCAATTTGAAAGATCAGTTACAAATTATTTCAAAAGCTAAATCATAACAAACTGCTTGTAAACACAAGAATAATAATTTGAATCCACTTACATTTCACACTTGTGATGATTCGATAGCTTCAGAAATAATTTCGTTTGGTGTGTGAATAACGTTCCTCATTAGTAATTAAAAAGATTTAAAAGTAACATATGATTTTGAAATATTTGTGTAGAATTAATTGAAAGTAACAAAATTATCATACCATGTTAAGTAAATCTTTGGGCTGACTTAACCCAACGACTAGTATTATGAAAACCAATGATTCGATGAGACGAGTATGAACATGATAAATTGATAGTGTGGGGCACGACTTGCTACCTTTACCATATCCAATAGTTTGGAGACACACATAAACGAAAATTGACATGTGGATCTTGGTGATGGACTATCACTATTAGAAATAGAAATCTTTTCCACCGCAAATCAATGGGAAATTTGTGTTATAAGACATGATTTTTTCACTCATTTCCCACTGAACTTGTTTACTGGGAAAATGTATGGTGGAAAATAGTTTCTCACTGGAATAGTGGAAAATTCCATGATTTTTCTATGTGAAAACACTATTATTTTTTACTTTTCCTACCGATAATCGATGGGAATAGTCACTTAACATTTTTCAGTAGGAAAATAATAATTTTTTAGAAGTTCATGATGTAACTTAGTTCGAGGGGTCGGGAGATTGTTGAGTGTACAAATAAAGTCTCACATCAATTTTTGAAAATATTAAAAAACTACATATAATATATAGCAATATTTTTATTGATACGAGGCATTATAGCAAAAACGGGTTTGAATTAATTGAATCCAACAAATTTCATATGAAAATAATTATTAAATGAGGAACTATAATTTTTTATAATTGAGAAATCTTGAACCTGCATCAAATTCATTTAAATACGATAGTCTGTCTACATTATTCATTTAAATACCAAGCTATTATTATAGGAGAGTTCGAATCAAATGGAAAGTCTTTCTCAAGTTTCCTGACAAGGTAATGCATAACAATCGGGTATTGAAGTCTTTGGTAACAATCTAAATGCACTTTGAGCGGAAGATCGAATTTCAAATATATGAACAATTTGACCAATACAAGTATTTTACTGAATTGATTTGAACCTGTCTATGAAGTGTCTATTGAACAGCTTTTGAAATGCTTCTGTCTCCTCGAAAAATGCACTAGCAAAATATCTGAGTTAATATTACATTTTCTCAGATTAACAACAATTATTGAGACGTCAAAAATGAATAAATTTTTACAAAAATTGATCATATTTTTTCTTTTTTAATTTTAAAAATAAGTGTTTTGGAGAATTGCAAAAGATATTTTTGAAAAAATACTTATAAACACTTCTATGAACAATTTCACCAATACAAGTATTTCCATCGAATTGATTTGAACCTGTTCATGAAGTGTCTGATGAATGTTTTTGAAATGCTTCATTCTTAAAATGCATCTAGCAAAATATCCGAAAGTACACATTTTCTCGCATTAACAACAATTATTGAGACGTCAAAATGAATAAATTTTTACAAAATTGATCATTTTTTCTTTTAATTTTAAAAAATAAGTGTTTTGAGAATTGCAAAAGATATTTTTGAAAATACTTATAAACACTTCTTAAAACTTAATCAAACACTAATTATTATTTAGAAGTGCTTTTAATTTGATAAGTCAAATATAAATTAATAATACCAAAATTACTTTTTTCAAAAAAAAATTTAAAACTTAATTTTCAAAATAAATTAATTATGCTAGAAATTTTTTATCTTTCTTCAATAATTTGAATTTTAATATTAAAATTAGAATTTTACAAAATATATATCTAATAAAAAATATTATATTTACATAGCTCATATTTTTATATTATGCCTATATAATTTTTTTTTTTCGCAACAATGCCTATACAACATTATATAACATATGCACCTACCGTAAAACACCGTATAACTTAAAGTTTAAAAAAGAAAAGAAAGAAGAACTGAAAAAGTAAAAATAAATTAATAAAAAATATTAAGCTAAAAATTAATAAATTAAAATATAAGTTAAAATGAATATTTAGTTTACTTTTAAGTATCACTGTAAATTTTCAAGTGACTTCAACGTCATTTTTTATAAGATTTTAAAATCTTCATAAAATAAAATATAAATTTAAATACTCTGCTGAAAGGTCTGTGTGGGCGACTATGTCATGGATGTGACTTAGCCTTGCCGGCTTGTCCGGCTCAACGTTTTCACCATCAATCTTCACCTGGTGGAACCTACAGAAAATCTGAAATTGTGCAATACGACAAGATAAGTTATTTTTTATTATATAGAAGAGTGAAGTATTAAAATGATCAAAGAGCAATTTTAAATTTTATATTTAATTTATATATGTTTTTCAAAAACATATGAGCAAAATTAAAAGTTAAATTTTTTTCATAAAAATAAAAACTCATAAAATATTAGAATATTCCATTACTTTTTTAAAAAATTCTTAAGTGTAATTTTAGAATTTCACATCTAATCTATATGCTTTTAAAACTACCACGTTAAAATTTAAAAGTTAGATTTTCTTCATAAAATAAAAACACAAAATATTAGAATGTTCCATTACTCTTGATTTTCTTCTTTTTTATTAAATTTAGTTTTATTTCTTCTTTATTTTACTTTAACTTTGTTGTATATTTTTATTTATTTACTTTGTTAAAAATAAATTATTATTTTATTTTATTTTTTTCTACTATTCTATTATATAGAAGCATAAGAGAAAATAAGACTAAGAACAATTTTGTCAATTAACAAAATATCTAACTTAAAATAATTGTGGCTTCATCCAAAGAAAGTATTCACCCTTTCAATAAAATCAATCAAGTTCTATAAATTCTAATGACTTCCACGTATTAGAAGAGTAATAAGAATCACGGTACATTTAAAAATGCAAAGCTTATATCTTATTTTCAAAAGGTTATAGAGCGCTTTTCTAATTATTATTATTGTTGTTGTTGTTGTTATTGTTGTTGTTATTGTTGTTGTTGTTGTTATTGTTATAAAGTATCATATACACTTTCTTTGTATTCTTAAATTAGTATAATATCTTAATATAATTGCTCTATTTCGCTATTCTTTCACTTTAATAACATATTTTTCTTATAAAATATTTAATATAAAAATTATTATTCTAATTTTAAATTACAATTTATAATTTTTTACTTTTATTTTTTCTAATAAATATAAAAATAAATTAGTATGGTAAAAAGAATAGTATATTAAATTAAGATCAAAGAATAAATAAGGATAATTTAATTATATTATTAAGTTATATTTTCTAAAGTATAAAAATAATATAATAAATAAGATGAACCGGATAGAATACTAAAATTAAAGTAAAGTAGAAGTGTTCATTATACTTTAAAATGATAGTTCTTCATTCAAAAGAGTATATTTGTTTCATTTTAAACATTTGAAATTACTTCTTAAATATTTGAAATAATATAAGTTTGATTTAATTTTGAAGTTATCGAACTCAAATTTTGATTTAAAAAAAAAAAAGTATTACTTAAGTCCAATTTACGATATTGACAACAAAATATCTTTGTATCTTAAATTTATTAAATTAATTTAATTAATATAATAGATTACTTACTTTATTTTTCAAGTTATCAATTACTATTTAATATTGCTATTCTTTTTGTCTAAATAAGAATTGAAAAATAATTTCTTTTGAGGCAAGTTATCTCTTTTAAAAATATTAGTAAATCCCATAAAATATTATATTTGAGGAATTTCCATCTTCACAACCTTATATTTGTAGAAAAATTAATAAAATAAAATTTTGAATATAGTATATGAACTATCACATTGATCATATTTTAAACATAATATTCTATTATATAAAAGAGTCATAACAAGGTTGACCATTGACATTTTTGAAAAATCTAACTTCATTTAAGGACAAAATTATAATTATAACATCAATAATTAAAATAAAAATTCTAGAAGGATCTATATATCTTTTTTAAATTCACAAAATCTTATTCCATGTGTGTGTCTAGAGTACAAACTTTTTTTTTTTTATTTTTTATATCATGGTATCAATTTTTGTTTCATTTATTGCTAACCATATCATAAATATTAAGATAAGCATTTCAATTTATTTATATTGATTTTTAATTTCATATTTGATTATAGCATAAAAGTATAGTAATTAATAATGAATCTATTGATATTTAAGATATTTTTTATTTTATCCACGTTTTTTGAAAAAATATTTTATATTTATTATTTTGTTAAATTTTGTGCTTTAAAAAATATAGGAAATTAATTTTGCTATTGATATTTTTTTTTTGTTTGAATTTAATTATTTGTATATTCGATATTTAAAAATTTAATTCAAGCTACGAATTTGTTCAGGTTATTATACTAGGAGGACAAAAGTTATAAGTTTAATCGATGTGAAAATCTAATATATATATATATATATATATATATATATATATATATATATATATATATATATATAATATCTACTTAATAAAGGGTCAAAATGCACTTATACTATGTGAAATTGACAAAATGTCCTATAGCAATAGTTTGGTTCAAAATGTCTTCGCCGTTAATTGTTTGATCAAAAAATACTCCTATTATTATTTGTGGTCAAAATATATTTTTCTAATAAGCATATTATTTCTTTTATTTTTAAACACTTATTTTTTAATAAAATATTATTTTTAAAAAGTTATTTTTTTATTTTTCTTTTGAAGTTTCTTTAACTAATAAAAAAATAGAAGTAATCTCTTTTCTTCTTAAGTCATTTTATCAATTAAAATAGAATAATTTCGTGTGTATTTTTAAACTGATAATATAGGTCATTTATGTAAGACTTCCTACCATTATTAATTTTTATTTAGCGCTAATGATAAAATTATTTTTCCTAATAAAATAGAAAATATTTTTATTCGTTGATCTTTTCTGCAAATTGAAGTAAGATAAACATTTTATAATATATTTTGATCTTAAAGTTAAAATGAAAATGATCAACAATTTTATAGACGATATTTTAAAGATATTTTTGTTATTTGAAGGAATGTAATAAATTTTTGTACTTCATGACACTATAATTGTTCCATCTTATCTTTTGGGAAATCAAGAATTATATTACCAAATGCTTATCCTTCTGACATTCGGAAAGTTGAGAAATAAAAATATCTTCTATTTTATTTAAAAGAATAATTTTATTATCATCTAAACGTAAATTAATGATGGGTAACTATAATCTTACATATATTGAAAACTAATGAGAGGTTATAATATTTTTATTTAAAAGAACATGTTAAAAAATAATATGCTTATTAGAAAAGTATTTTGATCCAAAATTAATAATAGGGACATTTTGGACCAAACTATTAATTAGAGGCTTTTTTCTTTAATTTTGCATAGTTCAACAATATTTTTACTCATTTCCATATATACTTTCTTTTTTCCAAGCAATAAAATCCAATAATCAAACAAAAGTTTTAGCATTTACAATGAAGAGTAAATATCTAATATATATGTTCTCTCCATTTTAAAATAAGTAGAATTTCAGCCTGGTACACCCCTAAGAAAATTTGTTTGTCTCATAAATTTAAGAAAATTGCATATATTTAGGACTCTAAAAATTTAAAGGTATATGTGTAAATTATCATATTTAGCTATAATTTATATCATATTAATAATTTTCAATGTCTTTTAACATTTTAGTGAAAGTACTATATTGTCTCATTGGATATGTAAATCTCTTTGAAACTATTTTATTATTTATTGTACTAAAATTTGTTACCTTAATTTTAGTATATACAATACATAAATTAAAGCAATAGTATTTTTTTCTTTTCATCGTCTATGACTACATATTAATTTTATATAATTTTTTTATTAATAATATTAATATTAAAATAAAAAAACAAAACAACTTTACTTATAAATGTTAAAATTCAGCTTTGAGTCAATTAATTCAATTATAAATTTAATTTAATTTTTAAATTTAATGTTGAGTAAATGTTGAAATAATGCTAATGTGCTATAATTCTTTTTAAGTTATTTGAATTTAATATATTATAACTTATTGATTTAGTTTAATAAATTAAAAAAATAATTTATTAAGAAGTATAAATGAAGAACCTTATTATTGTTCTTTACGTACTTAGATGAAAAGAATAGAAATTAAATAATTTTATATTAAAAATAAATAAATTAAATTGCATTGGGCCCGTAAACTAGCTCCTTTCATCTAGTATTATTAATAAATCCTAACCTCGGTTTTACCCGATTACTTTTTAGCTATTAGGTATAGTAAAATATTTGTATTGTTATGAAATAACAAAGAAAGAACAAGAATATTGGGGCAGAAAGAGAGAAGGAGAGAAGTTCTTATTTCTTTGATGGATCAAATACAATGAAGGAGAACCCCTCCATTTATAGGGAGACCCCTCCTAACTTTTTCAAAAGATAGACTTTCACTATAATACAAATATGTTTATAACACTCCCCCTTGAATGTCTATGTGATAGATAATGTGCCTCGATAAAATTTTACTAGAAACTCAAAGTGGGAAAAGAATTCTAGTGAAGGAAAATGAGTACACATATCTAATAAAGATTTTGGCCGCTCATTAAAAACCTTACAAAAATCCAGGGACAAAACTCGTGAAGAAAAAAAGAGTACAACGCGATTAACTCCCCATAATGAGAACATCCTGGAATCTTTGCATCCCGATCTTGTAACCATCTTCCTTGAAAATTGCGCTTGGTAGAGATTTAGTGAATAAATCAAGCCACATTATCACTTGAACGACCCGAAGTGCATGTTGATATCACCATTCTTTTGGAGCTCATGTGTAGAAAAGTTCTCGCCAAGATGTGCTTTTGTTCTATCTCCTTTTATAGATCCTCCTTTTAGTTTTTCTATGAATGATGCATTATCTTTATATAAAATTGTGGGCACTTTGTCACATTTCAAACCACATTTATCTCTAATGATGTATCATGGATCTCAATCGCACACATTCTCGCTTGTCATGAATAACTAATATCTTAATATAATTTGATGAAGTAGCTACGAGAGACTCTGTAGATCTCCAAGATATGGCACAGATCACATATGAACACGTAGCTACTGAGATCGAGCTTTGTGTGAGCCGATAAATATCCAAAAGATCTACATAACCAACAAGATCTGACCGCAATTGTTAGAATAATATAAGCTCACTCGGTAGTCCCTTTTAGATAATGACAGTGTTTGATCCCCATTCCAATGTCTCTAGTAGGAGCAGAATATATCTTGTGACAAAGAATTTCTCGTTCTTTTAAATCCTTCAAGACTTTCATATATCCTTTAGTCTCTCTAGACATGAAAATATTTTCATTATGCACATAATGTTTTTCATATATTGCTTAATTTATGAGAAACCTTAAAATAATTTCATCCACCACAAGATGACCTCTCCAGAGCACAATGCTAGAATTTACGAAAAATCTTTATGCCACAAGAATCCATTTGTATCCACCGGCATTATACTTGAATTGCGTATTTTTAATTGGCCAATCATCATTTGTCCATACTTTTTGACAGATTTGATTCAAGATCCTCGTCAATATTTATAATATTGAGTGCTACATTATATCAAAGGTATCATCGATGATCATTTTGATATCAGCCCAATGCGACATAACTGTCATTGAGATCTCTTCATTTTTCGTCATTCTGTGCACTCGAACCTTCAAGGTTTTATGATGTGTTATGTCGTGGTGCTTTTAAAGCACTTGCCTCATCATTAAGTGACCATCTTAATCATTTGCACCTTCCTTCTTCAAGGAGTTCTATATTTAAACCATTTGGTCTATCACGCCAGCGCCTCATAGACTTCGCCCTTCAAGGACCTTTCATTGGAGCATTTGCACCGAATTATAAAATAGAGTTAGAAAATATATCTGCAATTGATTTGCAATATTTTGCAAGTGAATTATCTATTGAACTTTAAGTTCACTTTTTTTCCGAGAATCTAGATAATTCATCCTACACCTCACCAAATGCTAATCATTTCTCCCAATGTTAGTAACATTTTACCCCCCAAGCTCATTTGGACCCACCTTTTGTGCTGTGTGAGTAATTGAATCATATATCGACATTCAAATTCTTTTAGATGGAATTATTTTGTTTTCAACCCTGGAACCAATTTCGATAGGGGAACCTTGCTGGCTTGATGCATTTAAGAGTTTCTTATATGTTAAATAAACATATCTCATACCAAAATTTATTTTGAGAGTTTTTTTCTCATAACCAATGGTTTAGCTATAATTGAAGGTACAAATTTTTACTAAACCAATTTAGAATATGAACCAATTTTATCAACATGATTTTATAATTTGGAACTCGTACTAATTTAATAATTAGAACAAACAACCTTGCAAAAATAAATTGCAAGTTGATATCAGAGCACATGTGACCATACTATAGATGCATCAATCAAACGATTCACATGGCAAAGAACTGACCCATATTCACTCTTTTTTTATAAGTTTCCAAAATTCTCTCAGGAATATAATCCAAAACATAGCTGATATAATGATTATTCTATTATGAGAGAACAAGCAACACAAGAGAATTCTTGAAGAATCTTTTATTTCTTCAACATATAATCACGTGAATTCTCACTATTTTTGCATCGCATTTAAAAACCGGATGGCCAACCGGTTATGCTAACTTATTTCAAGAACTTTAGTTTACTTTCGTATGTGATTTCATCATCATACCCATATTTACGCATTTGCTATAAACAAAAACGGGCGGTAATCTTTTTACGTGAAATATTTATTATCCGCTTCAATTGTAGTGGCATGAAGATATTAGATCTTCAAGCATAATTTATAGTCTCAATTTTTCAATATTTTTTGAAACTTATGTTTCCTTGTGACTTACTAATAGTAAAATATATTAGCTCTTCCTGAGATCTAAATTAATTTGTGTATACACATATTCCATCATATCAACATCATTAATAGTCTCTCCACATAGTTTTAATTGAGAAATAATTTTGAACATTGAAGAGTTGTACTCATTAACAAATTTATAGTCTTGATGGATCCAATCATATCGCGCCTTTGGGTGTGGGGGATGACCATCTTTAGGTAGTCAGCTTTTAGGTTATTCTACAAAATAAGTAGATCCTTAATCGTGGATATTCAATTTTCGAATTTCTCACAATATGATGACGCAAGAATATCATAGCCTTAGCACGATTTTGATTTGATGCTTTATTTTCACTTTTAATGGTGTCTCCAAAAACCATTGCACTCTTATGGATTTTACACATTCAACACCTATGAAAGGTAGTTCTGTTCAACTAAAGGACAAATCTAAATCAAGTTTCGTAAGGCTATCCATATTAAAAAAGAAAGAGAAAAAATAAATACTCTTGGCCTTCAAATTTTGAGGCGGTAGAGCCGTAGAGCAACAATATCACAAAAGGAACACTGGCCCGTGTTAAGTAATACATCTTTCGAAAAGAAAATTTAATTTTCTTACCTCGCATCTTTTAAAGTGAGTGCTAAAGGCGTAGACTGCATCGATAACGTATATGAAATAACAAAGAAAGAATAAGAATATTGTAGAGAAAAAGAGAAATATAGAAGTTCTTATTTCTCTTG
Source organism: Datura stramonium (assembly GCA_018107945.1). Classification (NCBI taxonomy): domain Eukaryota; kingdom Viridiplantae; phylum Streptophyta; class Magnoliopsida; order Solanales; family Solanaceae; genus Datura; species Datura stramonium. Next base: position 27,885 of record JACEIK010009139.1, read on the forward strand.
ATGGGATCAAATACAATGAAGGAGAACCCCTCTATTTATATGGATAATTTCTCCTAACTTTTCTCCAAAAGATAGACTTTCACTATAATATAAACACCTGTATATCCACTAAAATATAAATACCTTTATAGACATTCACTATAATACAAATATGTTTATAACATGTATCAAATAGTTAGATCATCTTTTTACAACTTTATCCTTAATACTTAAGTCACTTTAGAATGTAAAAAGAATGATTATTGTATGTTTTGAAAAATACATATCAATTAATAGGATATATTAGTTAAATTATAATCTCTAATAATTTTTATTATTAAGTATTGTGTCACACCCCCGCCTTGGGGGTATGACTGCACCTGTGCCCTAGTAGGACCTGGACTCAAGCAACTCGGTGAGCCTGCCCACATCTCGTGCCCGACTAGCTCTATTTCATAGATTTCCGAAACAACGGGCTATGGTAACTGGGCCAGAATACAGCCTTCCGCCGATCGGGCTCTATAGCCACCAGAAACATAATAACAAACTAATCGTGAGACATACTTATAACGAGGAACCCATGCGCCGACGAGGCCACCATCTCGTCTAGTCATCTCGTGACACAACATAAGAACTAATTTACATCTATGTGACCGGCAAGGTCACTACTATCAACTATGGCCCCCACACGGCCAACACAAACAAAATACCTAACAACTCACACAAAAGCGCATCGCCTCACACGACTGCACAACCGACTGTGTGAGATATATAAATACAATAATCCGTAAGCCTCTATGAGTATTGATATACTGTCGGGACAGGCCCCTGGCCACCCATATCACAACAAAAGAAAAAGAACTACACCTTCGAATATCAAGCCCTGGCGACTGTGAGCCGATGACCCCATAAGCCGGCCGAATCACGAGGATCAGCCCGCCTACGAAAGTACCGCAGACAAGTAATGCAACGCCCAATGGGCGCCATCACCTGTACCGAGTATGCAATCAATACATAAATACAAACAACATAACTAGCAATTTCGAATAGCCTAGAGATAATCAACTGTAAGAACCGATATGAACCGAATCGTGCTTTTCTCGTACCGTGATAGGCGAGCGTACCTGCCGACGCGACGGCCCGCTGTCTATTAACTAATATATAACACGTAAATACATATATATAGCATAAGGTGAACCAATACCAACCCCTATGTCGGATGGTACCAACCAAGCAAAACAATCTATATACCCCCTTACCCGGTCAAAACCAACCAAAATAAATTACCCACTCATCTCGCTAACTACGAGCACCTCGCCTGGGTCTCCGGCTCGGCCATAGCCTCCGATATAAATAATCGGTGTTCGAGTCCGGAGGACTTCTGATACCTATCCGTAACTGTAACCGACCCGAATTGCCTGGGCGCATGCGCACAACAGGTAACTGTACCGTAATGCCGACGCCTCGATATGGGGAAAGCTTCATCCCATCTTCGTCCAATCTGGGACCCGCATGCCACTCCTTGGAGTGACTAAACCCACCCGCTCAGTTGGCAACACAGTTACCAACCTGGGGGCGGCGAGGACGCTCAAAAGGTTCTCATGACACAACCAAGTCTCAAACAATCAATAAGCACATAAATAGCAAGTATGTTTAACCAAAATACTATCCGAATTTCTACTTACTCTAACTCTTTCTCGTGTTATACCGATTCTCATACTACTTTATACCGAACTGGGATCTTTATCTGATCTATACACCAGAGCGCATACTATCTCGATCAGATAGCACCAGAGCCAAGGTATCATCCGTCTCGTATAAGGCACTGTGAGCTAAGCTACTATCTCACGCCCGATTTTACTTACTAATCTCTTATTCGAATATATGTATTATATTATTCTAAAAACATGCTTGCTAAACGCATACCGGGCTATACCGAAACCGGAATGCTAACCGCCATTTGGCGCCGCTTACTAACTGCCGGACTAAGTACGATATAACAACGCAAACTGCATTTAATGAACTTGCATAATACTCAATATTCAACTTCTAGAGTTCTATTACGGAGTTTACTATGATATACAAGGCTAAAGCTACTAACTTGCCGAAGAACCGGGCTTTACATACCTTAACCTCGAGTTATCCGACTTATCGAACGAAGCTCGGGCCGCACTCCGGCCATTTCTCCCAACCGAATTCACATATGTCAAATAGGACTAAATACACCAATATTCTGGAAGAAAACGTCACTTTCGATATATTTATAGCTCCAAACTTTGGGCTTATCGAAAGACATCTGTAAAAAACTTGCTATTTCTCGAAACTATGAGAAATACTCACTTTAAGGCTAGGAGCACATTGACACTAATTTGAGCAATTTCACTTTAGCCCAGAGACGACGATTTGGTTTCCGCCTAATTTCGCAACTAAACTGTGAGAATGCTCCCCGCCGCTAAATACCTCGGTATCCGAGGCCACGAAATTTGGACTACGTTGATGACGTAATCGCGCGATAATTATTAATACTTTGCGTGCCCTCCGCCTCTCTCTCGCTTGAAATTATTTGATATATTAATGAAATGAATCAAGTGGAGGCTATATACTTGAGTTCGGTCGTGGCCAACGTGTCACGGAGCCAACGCGGACCCCCTCCGTGAGCCACGTTGCCATCGCGGGCGGGGCTCGCCCGGCCTCTTCCGCGATGGTTCGTGCTTCCTCGGGGTCTTGCTCTTTTCCGGCCTTTTCTAGTATGTATGACTTTCAAATACTCTTAACCAATACGCGAATAGGCCATCTAATTGTCGGGAATTTTACTGGGTGTAACATTTTCCCCCCTTAAGAAATATTTGTCCTCAAATGTAATTTTCATCTAGAGGACTTCAACTACTCAACTTGTTTCTAGAAAATTTCATAAGAGAAGTTTTCCCGTAATATGGACTATCCCAAAACCCGAAATACGTAAAAGTCCAATACAGACTCCACACAATACTATAGTATTCACATGATAGATTAAAATCGATCTTCTCATTTATACATGTACTATAAGACACTGCATAAGATAACAATATTAACATACCGTCGCCCGACTAGGCTTGGAACAAGTGAGGATATCCGGTTTTCATATCTTCCTCTCACTTCTCCAAGTCATCTCTCCTCTTGCCTCGTTACGTCGCGCACCTTGACAGACGCAATCTTTGGTTCTCAATCTACGAATCTTGCCTCTGCCTAAGATACGCTACCGAACTCTTCATGGGCCAACTTTTCCGTAACCTCGATATCTCCGGACTCTGACCGCTTCGATGGGTCTCCATGCATTTCCCCTCAAGATAGATACGTGAAAGACCAATGAACAGAGCTCCCACTCGAGGCAAGTTCAACTCATATGCCACTTGGCCTATTCTTGACGAATCTGATAAGGCCCAATAAATCTTGGACCCGAGCTTACCTTTCTTGCCAAATCTCATCATCCCTTTCATCCGAGATACTTTCGTAAATACCCAGCCATTCACATCAGTTCTGTGTCTCGCCGCACACGCATACGATTTGGCGTCTGCAGGCGTAGGCGTTCCGATAAGCCTACCTTCTCCTCTCGACCGTTGAATAGTGTCTTGGCCCCACCGCGCCGACTTCCCACTTCAAACTACCTAACCGGCGACCAGCATTTTCGCCCGTATAATGCCTCGAAGGCGCTATCCGGATAGCCGAGTGATAGATATTTATTATAAGCAACTCAATTAATCTGCAAATGCTCATCCTGGCCTACCTCCAAAATTAGCACCCGCAGCATGTTCTCGAGCGCTCAATAGTGCGTTTCACTTCGCCCATCCGTCTCGAGGGTGGAATGTGCTCAAATTAATTCGTTCCCAAACCTTTTCGAAATGACCACAAAAATCTACCAGAATTGTGGTTCTGTCCAAATAATAGATACTGCACTGTGAATCTAACTATTTCTTCGATATATAACTCAAGACAAATCTTCTACGAAAGTAGCTTCCTCGGTAGAAATGAGCCGAGATTTTGTCACCAACTATCAGCCATATGGAATCGTGTCTATATCTCGGTATGGGGTAATCTCGTTACAAAATCTATGTTCATCGCTTCCCATTTCCAGAGAGGCACAACTATGTCCCGAGTTAACCCGCCCTGCTTCGTGTCTAGCTTTTACCCGTTGCTTAGGACACTAGGCTATAAATTCAGCAATCTCTTTTCATACCCGCCACCAAAACAGTTTTCTGATATCATGGTACATTTTAGTCGCGCTGTGGGTGAAGAGAATAGCGGGCGTAATGTACCTCGTTTCATAATCCGCCAAGTGAGCTCCCAAATATCCGGGAACAATGTGGGCGGTCTTTGGCATCACAAAGACTCTTCATCTCGCCATTCGAAAATCTAGCGCTCTTCGCACTCGTCCTGTTTACAGTTGTGATCCTTCATATTGCCGTTTCTACTTCCCACAACTAACGATGACACGGCGTGTTCTGAATTACCGTCCGTTGTTCAAGCTGCCACGCAACGGCTGTGATCAAGCACTGGTGCACCTGCCACTCCCGCCGTCGGACATGGGGCACACTAAACTCCTAACAGATTTATGGCTAAGGGCGTTTTGTTATTAACATTATCTCTTCTTGATTGGATACAAAATATTCATATTTAAAGAATCATACTGGTAATTAAGTGTCACACGCTTATCATGCTTCTGAGAAACCGATGTGTAATCTACCAAGATAGCTGAGCTTATCCGCCTTCGCCGCATGCTAAGGCTACGGTTACCGGATAACCCGAACGACCGCCTTTCACACCATATGTCAGATTCGATCGCAGGATCCCATAATGATCATGTTCTCTAGTAATCTCGCTCTAATAACCCTTGGATAATCGAATAGCCGAAGCTGAATGACCCGACGTCGAAGTAGTTCAACAATGCTCTAAATGTCCTACTCTGAAAGACTGTAGTCATGCTAACGGAGTTGTGGCATCTAACTGCTTTGTTGTTTTACTTGAACAACCGTAGAGCCGGGCTTAACCTGACTTACTCCCGTGCGAGTCAACTCGATCTTCACAGTGAGCTCCATCGATCTCCTTATCTTAGTAAACACCGGTGCTAAAGGGCAGTACTACCAATTTCTCTACGCCTTGTGCGTATCCACTTCTGGATTTATACTACCTGCTTAGAGAAATTCTGGCCTTAAGGAGCCATTCCAGAAGACCGGGCTCTTCTGCCATGCTCAGATTTGAGTATCTTACGAGAACCAAATTTCAAGTACTACCACATTGACCACGTATTTGGACCCTTTCTTTGGGTGCCTAACGCGGATTTGTCTCGACTGATGGGCCGGGTCGATTTATGGGTGTTCCACATAATAACTAGGTTGACTAAGGCCGACTCTCACCTGTAGGGGTCAGAAAACGACATCACCACTAACATACTCGGAAAAAAATTCGGTATTACACCTAAGTATGCCTATTCGGTTCTACCTGCCTGGGCACATGCGATAATGTTACTCGATCTTTAGGGATGCTTCTTGCTAATACAGCGCCACCGTCGTTAGACCGTCTAACCGCGCCCTTATCATCTAACCACTCGATTCAGCTACTAACTCGTAGCTTCTAAAGCATAGATCCGGCAACAAACATATAAGTCTCTGGCACTCACAACCAGAGCCGAGATGCGCTATGGATTCATATGTAAATTACACTTAACCTGCCCGCCTCTTCTCTTCTCTCTTTTTTTGGCAAGGGTCCCGCAGTTGCACCGTATATACTTCCTAGCACTAATCGCACTGTAATTGTAACCCTCATTGGCAAACCGCCACACCATAGACTGCTTATCTCGCATATATATATCAATAAGTACGTACAATACATCAATTCTCAGTGATACGTAATCTCGACATGCTTTACCGACCCACGTACATGATATACCGCTCTACGGTCTAATGATATCTCCCGCCCTCTCTTATCATTTCCATTGTATTGTCACCCCATTTTGAAGTAACAAATATATACAGTTTAGTTATGGTCTCAGCCGTTGAAATTTCATCACTCTTACAATGTGTGGTCAACATCCGAATCTTGTGGCCTTTACTTGGCATTATATTGAGAGCCCACAACTCCGTTCCGGGCCTTATCTCTAGGCCACACTAGATTAGAGTTATTGTATCGTAGTTTCTTAACTTTCTATAGGCGGACATACCATGATATTCGAACCGCAATCTTACCGTCTCTTAACCGTCGCCCGAGGCTTAGTCCTAACACACCATATTCTATTACTTTGGGGGTGATTCTATTTTCCCACAAAATCTAGTATTCCCGCTTCTTCCCTTTATCTTACTCAAGCTGAACTCGGGGTTCAAGGTACCCGGCTTTCATTGTTAATAAGATTACCTACAAGTCTCGCTCATACTACCGGCATTATCTATTTGATTCGTGATGACCTCCCTATCTTCGTATCACCACCGAAACCGGTAAATTATTATCATGCGTGCATGTCTTGTCGTTGTCGCATTTGGCGGACTCGGGCCTTTTCTCTCGACTCAAACTTGACTATTACTATACGTTCACCACCGATGTGCCCTTTACACCTCGCTTCGAGTAAGACAGCGCCTTACTGCTTCCTCTCGGCTTATTATCATGAGGGTTTGCCCAACTTACGAATCATAGGGCTCTTTACGCTTTCTAACACTTTCTGAATCAACAACTGGTCTTTCACTTACTGCATCATTTGGGCAACCTCACCTCAATTTATGCCCTTTACCGGCATCGGAATCAAAATCAAGAGGTGGGAATAGCCTTTTCTTATTGCAACAAAACGGAAACACTAACCGGTACTCACATCCTCGAAAAGGTGGATATGGGAACTCGCATTTCCCTCTTTCTCACACGTGTCTCGATAATCTTAGTCAAATCTTATATATCTAACAAATAAGTCAACTCGTATGTACATTATGCTTATAACATCCTATTCTGAGATTATAGGAATATATACTGGGAATGGTACCGATAAAGGTATCACATTGGGAGGTCCCCGGTACCTCCTCCGCCGCCGTAATTACTCTCAGAATCGGCCGGTGCCCTTCGCTATATCCGATCTTCCGCCCGGAAACGGGATATTGGGCTTGTCCGACTTGCATTCCGTATTCAAAGAATATAGTAAGTGCTAGGGACTCAACTCCATACTGCATCGCTTCTCTATAGCACGAGGATCGAATGAGAAGAAAGGGTAACTATCCTATCATGCCTCGCAGCCTCCCGCCTATGCGCATGTGGCAGCACAACACATCCATAGACAGACCTACTTAGCACTACTTGAGGCACTCCCGGGACACGACTCCCCCGATACCAAGTTTGTCACACCCCGCCTTGGGGGTATGACCGGCACCCGGTGCCCTAGTAGGGGACTCGGATCAAGCAACCGGTGAGCCTAAGCACATCTCGTGCCCGGCTAGCCTCTTATTTCGCATTTCCGGAAACAACGGACTATATAACTACCAGAATAAGCCTCCTAACACCGGGCCTATAGCCACCTCGAAAACATAATAATGAACAACTGCACATACTTATAACGAGGAACCTATGCGCCTATTGGGAGGCCAATTATGCCGTCTAGTCATCCGTGACTCAACATAAGAACTATCAGATATCTATGTGACCTAAAGGTCACCACTACTATCGTACTCATGGCCCCACACCTACCAACACAAACAGAATACCGAACAACTACACAAAGCGCACGCGCCACACGACCGGCCAATCGACTGTGTGGGATATATAAATACAATCTGCAAGCCTCTATGAGCAATGATATAACGGCCTAGACAAGGCCCCGACCTATCCATACTGCATAACAAAAGAAAAAGAACTACACCTTCCCAACACTACTGCTCCTAGACACAGAGCCGATGACTCTATGTCGGCTGAATCACGAGATCGCCCTCGTCTATGAGCACTTGTGCAAGTAATGCAAATCGCTCTTAATGGGCGCGCACACTGTACCGAGTATGCAAAGCAACCGAATACAAATCAATACAAATAACATAACTAGCAATTTTAATCGCAGAGATAACTCGAACTGTAAGAACCGATATGAACCGAATCGTGCTTTTCTGCATCAGTGATAGCGTGAGTGCACTTACGACGCGGCGGCCTCGTCTATTAACTAATATATAACACGTAAATACATATATATAGCAGAAAGAACCAATACCAACCCCCATGTTTCTGATGGTGCCAACCAAGCAAACAATCTACATACCCCTACCCTAGTCAAAACCAACCAAAAATAAATCACTCCACTCATCTCGCTAACTACGAGCACCTCCGTCGCCCGGGTCTCCTACGGCCATGCCTCCGATATAAATAATCAGGTTCGAGTTCTGGGAGGACTCCTATATCAGATCTCAGAATCAGAATCGATTAATTGTTTCCCTGGGCGCATGCGCACAACAGGTAATCAGACCGTAATGCCGATCACCGATATGGGGGAAAGCTCATCCCATCTTCGTCCAATCTGGGACGTGCATGCCACTCCTTGGAGTGACGTAAACCCACCCGTTTAGTGGGAGACACAGCTGACTAACTCAGGCGGCGAGGACGCTCAAAAGGGGTGCCTCCGACACAACCAAGTCTCAAACAATCAATAAGCACATAAATAGCAAGCATGTTTAAACCAAAAATACTATCCGAATTTTGATTTCTATTCGAACTCTTTATGTGTTATACTAATTCTCACACTACTTTATACCGAATTTGGGATCTTTTATCTCGATCACACATAATTCAGAGCTAAGATAATATCTCGACCGTATGGCTAATTCAGAGCTAAGGTATCATCTCGTTCGTATGGCTATACCGTAGCTAAGTTACTATCTCGTCCCGCCCATTTTTACTTTTTACTAACTTTTATTCTAAATATATGTATCATTATTCTAAAAACATGCTTGCTAAACGCATACCGGGCTATACCGAGTCCGGAATGCTAAACTCGCCATTTGGTGCCGTTTACTAATCGGGTTTGACCGAGTACGATATAACAACGCAAACCGTATCTAATGAACTTGCATAATACCTCCAATATTCAACTCCGGAGTTCTATTTACGGAGTTTACTATGATATACAAGGCTAAAGCTACTAACTTGCCGAAGAAACTGCTTACATACCTTAACTCGAGTTATCCGACTATCTACCAAGCTCTACAAGATCTAGCCTATTTCTCCTAACCGAATTCACATATATGGGCCAATTAGACTAAACACCAATATTCTCGAAAGAAAACGTCACTGAGATATTTATAGCCCAACTTTGTCTTATCGAAAGACAAATAAAAATCTCATATTTCTCGAAAGTCCAAGAAGGGAGAAATACTCAACTTTTAAGGCTAGGAGCACATTGACACTAATTTGAGCAATTCCACTTACCTTAGCCCAGAGCATGACGATTTGTCGGTCAATTTCGCGAAACTAAATCCGTAGGAATGCTCCCTGCCAATACCTCAAAAGATTCAAGGTTAATTTGAAATTGACTACGTCACGATGTAATCGCGCGATAATTATTAATACTTTGCGTGCCCTCCTCGTCTCTCTCTCGCATGTTTTGGAAATTATTTGATATATTATATTAATTTATGATTTCAATGTTTTAAAAATTCCAGAATTATCTTCAATGTGTCACGGAGCCTATGCTCTGCGTTCACTTTCGTGACACGTTGCCATCACTGAGGCTCGCCCCGCCTTCCGCGATGGTTCGATAGGTTTCTCGTCCGGTCTTTTTCCGGGCCTTTTTCTAGCATGTATGGCTTTCAAATACTCTTAACCAACACAATTTAATAGCTATCTATGTGTCGGGAATTTTACGGGTAAAAATATATTGCAAATCTATTCTAGCGACCAAAGAGAACCGAGGAGTACATAAAGAATGGCACTCTTCCCAATTAGGAAATCTTAGAATTTTTGAATGCAATGAACGATAAGATTTGGAGAGATTGGAAGTCGATGAATGATATTTGCCATTTCACACGCACGCATTTGGCTTCTATGTATCTATTAAAAAAGAAGAGAAAGGATTAACATGCTTGAGACTCATAAAAATGTTGTTCTTGTCGTAAATACATTGTATTAGAAGAAATCATTTGGTAGAGTATATAAGAATAATATTGAATAAAGTGTATTAGTAATGTTTGCATTAGTAATACTTCGTATTAGTTATGCTTGCATTCGTTATGCTGAGATTATTTTTATGCAAAGCTGGCTGGTTTAGTGTGTTGCACAACACCATTGAATAATTTATTTTAAAAAATATTTATTTATAAAAATTCCCTTTACAACAAGATAGAAAGGATGTGGAAAAGGCTTTGAGGGACAATTAGGTCTTTAACTGCTAATGCATGCATTAGCAACCATTGCATTACTAATACCATGATTTTTAATGTATGAATTATACATAGCTTAATACCACATAGAGTGTTACTTATACATAGGTTGAAAAAGTGTACCAAATAAGATATTAGTAATACAAAGCTAAGCTTGCACTATTTTTTTTAATACACTCTACCAAACGATCACTAAATGTTTATTACACAGTTTATTAAATAACGTTGAAACTAAGCAGATTCGCAAGTAGCTCAAGTAGAAAGGTTATAAAAAGTTTAAAAAGACAACTTCCAAGTAGCTTCATGAAAAGCCTTACGATAGCTTCTTTAGGCTTGTAACTAAGGAGACAACATGCAAGTAGTTTAAGCAGTAACTTGGTGTACGCTTCGAAAGTCTTGCAATGGCTTCGAAATGCCTTCGCAACTCGTTTCTTTTCTTCAATAAATGTGAAGTCAATTCAGTTCATTTATTCATCAATTTTAAGTTGATTAATATATTAGTCTCTATATATATACTTTTATTTGGTGTATTTACTTTATAGTTTCTAGTTCATAACACGTTATCGCATTTAGATTTTATCATCTCGAACAAGTACTTTGAAAAGCCTCGAAGGTATAGACTTTTTTTTTCTTAATTAATGGCAAATCTTCTAAACGTGAATTTTTTGCGCTCGGATATATCGAGCAAAATCTACTGTAACACCTAGTATAATTTAAGCAATAAACTCGTACTTTCAGGGACAAAGAGTGCTTAATATGCTAAAAGAATGTGTTATGAGGTATTTGAATCACTCATGATCGTATGTTAAGATTTGACGTCAAGCAACTTGTAAAACAAAAGTTGGCATAAGTTATTGCAAATTACTTTTTAAATTCCTTTGAGAGATTTGGGTTAGACATCTTGGAGTTTTTCTCTCAATCTATAAGGTTTTAGGGGGCCTACTACCTATCAAACTGAAGTTCTATGAGTCTAGTTTCTAATGCATTAAACTGTTCTCTAATATGACTTGAAAGTAGAGAAATTTTTACTAGACTCGCACAAGCGTACATGTTAAATTGAGATCTAGGTTGGTGGAGGACTATATAAAGCCCCTTGGGGTTGGTCTTTTTTCATACAAAACCTATTTTCTAGAAACTTGGACGGTGAAAACCTCTTCATAGTTGTTCTTCATGATCTTGGTGACTTTGAACATAAAATTGAAGATACAAGTTCATTTTCAAGGTTAGATTGTTGTAACCATCTAGTAGCTCGTGTTCTTATCATCGTACCATCAAATTTTTTGTGGCCGTCTCTTGTAGGACCTAGTTGGGTAAGTACTCTCCCTTTGATAATTATCTTATTATCATAGTTATGAATTCGGTATCATTAGATTCTTGTTTCAAATTTCTATAATCGACCGTATAAATCTTACAAAAGATACATTATTGTATATTTATTTCATCTGCTAGTTATGATTTTGTGTGGTTCGTATATGATCTTCTTGTGGTAGTAACTTAGTGTTTGTGGTGTGAAGCTTTGGCTAGAATCATGGTTGTTGAATCAAAGTATGTTAAGGCTTTCTTCATATCTATTTTCAACATATTTTTGTTGTTTATCGATGTTTGTCATGCAGTAGTGCCTTGGTAGCCTTAAGTACTATAATCCTACCCTTGTGTTAGGATGTTGTTTGATAGTAGTATTAGAGCTCTAAATATAGCTTGGATTTGGAGCTTATGGCTCATATAGTTGTCATTCGTCGATTGGAATAGAAAGTCATTAATGTGGTGCATATCGTTTGTTATACCCTAATTATGCCCTTCTCCCTCTATGTTTAGCTGCTAGTTGTGATGTTAGGAGGTAATTTTTATCTAGATTTGAGCTTAGACTCGTGTTTTAGATATGTCTATGGGAATGGATTATGTGAAATTCGGTCATGTTGTGATTATTGGTAAGCATAATTGGTCATTTTGTCGCTTTTTTGTGTATATAAACTTATGTGTTGATTGTCTTGTGGTTGAATGTTTGTGCCAATGTAATACCCCATACATTTCAACACATATACGACTAAGTTAATACCGATGAAGACGCTTAACCCCTCAAGATGTTGAGTTGATATTTGGGCCAAGAATCGAAATGGCCAAATGTATATAAGTATAAAGTTGAAGTCTAAGGATGAAGGTTTGAAAAATGAGATAAAACAATTTAGGTCTTTTCTTGACTTATTCACTCTAAAAAGTGACAAGTAGGCCCATCTACTTATGCTAAATGAATTATGTTACTAGAACAAATTTAAGGCAAAGAACTACATAAGTTATTGGGCCTAATAGTGGAGCTTAAAGTTGGCCCAAAAGATACTTAAAACTAGCCCAAATGAATATAAAGGCAACTACTCAAAGATACAAAATTGTGGCCCAAAACATAGTTAAATTGCAACCATCAATTTAATCAATTGGAGGCTCAAATGGAGGTATACTTTGGCCAAAAATCCATGACCCGTTGTATCCCAAATTGAGATCCAAAATGGTTTAAAATGTCGTCATAAGGGGTCCTTTATAAGTCCCAAAAGAATGAACAATTCTGCATTCATACTTAGCCAAAAACCTGAAAATTCTTTATGTTCTCTCCTATCTTCCTTATCCAAGAATATATGTGTCTTTTCCCCTTAAAATGAGTAAAACTCTCATGATTTTGTTGTTAGTCCTATTCATATATCTAGTAAATCATGCGGTAAAAATTTGATGAAGTATGAAGCCTCTTCACTCCAAATTGAACACCCAAAGTTGTATAAATTTTAAAAAGTTTTCTTTTTTGGGTGTATATGTAGTTGAAATTAGGCTCTTCAAGACTACAAGAAAAATAGGATAAGAGCTCCATTTCAAGTGTGGTAAGTACTCTTCCCAAGTTCATTATTTTTTATGGAAGTTTGGATGGAGAAATCTCATTGTAATGTTGTTCTCTGTAACTCACGGACGGTGATCGTGGCCGTGAGTTCAATATGTTATTGTACTATTTTGTAATGATTTGTGTAGGGGCTATTTTATGTGTTTTTGTAATACTCCCCGAAAGTGCTTAGGAGTAGACCCGGAAGATAAAAGGCAAAACTACCGTAAGCTGAGAAAAAAAGGTTGCAGTGATTTAGGGGTACCACACTGTGGTGGCAACCACGGCCTTCGTTGGTGGTCGGGTTCAGTGGTTAGGCACTCCGCAGGAAACAACGTTGATTCAACGACTGTGGGTGGGCAAAACTACGAGCCATCATTTGTTGTCGTGGTAGGAAGTGGACTGGCAAAGAAGGTTTGATGGGTCATGCAATGACCCATTGTGGGAGCCCGGTAAGGGAGCCCAGAGTATTAGTGAGAAAGGATCTGATAGTAACCACGACCTCAAGTTGGAAGCGTACAACGAGCCAGCGGTGAGGCTCATGGGTAGAAGTTCGCATGTCTTGGGAGCAATATGACTAGTTCAACGACCCGTTGGTTTGAACGACTGTCTGTTTCATCTCATGTTTGGTTCGAGATATGATCGATGAAGGCATAACATCGGTAGATACTACTGGCCGTGTTATCCTCCAACGACCCATTGATTCACCCATTGTTTGGCCCAAAGGATCAGTTTTCAAAGGAATCTGCAAGGGCATTTCCATCATTTCTAGTCCTAAGGCTCTATAATACATTGTTTAGGGATAGTTTTGAAGGGTTTTAGTAGGGGAAGACCTATTCTGCTTATTCTATGCATGCAAGGTTGAAGGCTCAAGGAGGTGATTCAAGGCCAAATTCAAGGTTACCTTTGGAATATGATTTTGGGCAATTAAAGGGTGATAGAATTCCTCATCTCCAGTATGTAGGTTTTACTGGAAGTCTTCCTTCCACACCTATGCCCAATTCCTATCAATTAGTGTTAAACTATGAATAATCAATTATAGGGTTTTGATAAATTGCATGATTTTTATATCTCTATTCATGGGTATGATTAGATTGAGTTGATACCGATGATTTACGGCCGGACACATTCTAACTTATTTTTATAAAAATTTATTTTTCTAAAAATTGAATCTAAAATTCCCATGGTGAAGAGTTCATAAAAGAGGATTTATGGTAAATGTATAGTGGTGATGAAGTTGATGATGAGCGTGTTTCTAAAACTACCCATGATTTTGATGTTGTTTCCTAAGTGAATCGATTGGATTCTAGAATGATAGAGCATTGGGTAATACCCACATGATGATTAGTGATGATTTTCCCAACATATTCTTACATTGTTTGGGGAGAAATTTTCCAATTTCTTATTATAAATTTAGCTTGTGGTATGTCAAGTAAGTACTTCTACATGTAGCTGGCACTACATGATTTGGAGTAGATGCTCCCACCTATGATTGGAGTTTGTGGTATGTTTCCTGAAATAAATATTCTCATATGCATGAATTTATAATTGAGATGTATGGCACCATTGAGCTTTGTCGAAGGACAATGTTGAGCTTCATTTTCATGTGGATATCCAATATGCATGATTTTATTAATGAGCTTTTGTCAATAGACAATGTTGAGCTTTTGCTGCATACGACGTTGAGTCATGCATGATTTATGCTGAGTTTCACATGACATGTTGATCTTTGTTATATTGATGTAGAGCATTGCATGTTTGGGAGAAGAGCCGGGCTAAGAGTCGACAACCCTATGCCCTAGAACTATTCTACTAATATACAATTCTATTATATTTGGATACCTCCTTGTGATCTATCCGGCCTTAATGTCCCAAGGAGCTTGATATCGATATCATGGTAGCTTCTCACTGCAAGGTTTTGGATGGCTCGCCACTTGAGGAATAGTTTAGACCATGCTTCCATCGCTGCATGTTTGGCTAAGGGAAGAGTCTCCCCATCATCCATATGAGGATTCAAATTTGCATATTCACTCCATCACATCAATGTATGCATGCATGTTCTAAAAGTAATGTTTGACCTAACGCTCACTTTTTCTATAAATGTTGCATCTCAACAATATTCTAATTAGTTGATATTATAAATTTATGCATTGTCACATCAAGGAAGGGAATATGATTTCGAAGGGATGGCAAAGTAGTTCTCTTAGTTTTCTAAAATCTTATGTTATGAAATGGTTTGTTTGGATGATTTACTTATTATAGCGTTTTACTTACTCTGCATACTGCACACCTCCACGACTCAATTCATACTTCTATGTCAGAATGCTTGAATGACACAGACTGCTGGGCAATTTTTCACTTTTGATCTTAGTCTTCTGGCTATTCAAAGTTGCACCTATTCGTAGTTGGTGAGTCCTCATACTCGAGGACTAGACTTTCACTTTCTTCTATATATTTCACAGCATTGGTATTATTGTCCAACCGCCGTCCAGACAGAGGCTTTTTGTGACTTAGTCACGGCCCGGCTTCGATGTTTATTCTGCGTGATGTTGCTTTAGACTTCCCCTTAGATTATATTCATGTTTTATTCACTTTCAAATAAGTTAGCGTATAAGCTAAAAGGCGTGGTCGACCCGGGGTCCCTGGTCTCTTGTCCCTTGTCCCGTGTCTACGATCCCACTCTCCGTTCGGGCCGTGAAAACTTGGTATCGTAGCCATAGGTTTGAAGTGTCTTAGGGAGTCCGAAAGCCGCGTTAAGTGTAGCTCCTTTTCATGAGTGTGAAGCGCGCTACACTTATGACAAAGAGGCTACAAAATATTCTAGGAAATGTTCCCATCTTTTATGATCTATGTCGTGCGGCGAAGAAAGTCTTTCTATCCCTATAATTCATGCTATTAGTGATTGCAGTAGCGGCTCCTCAATGAGTGAACGTACGGAGAAATGAAGATGGTGAAGGCCACGAGGATGGCATGGGTCGGGCACCGCAGGTCCCACAAGTTCGGAGCCTGTGCACCGGAGCCGCCGCCCCACTCGAGTTTCGGGCCGCTATCCGCATGCTTGGACAGGCCTCGACTCTCTCGTGTCAATCAGCCAGGCCGTTGCGCATGTTCCGTAGAATGGAAGTGCAAATGGCAAATGAGCCGTGGACTTCTTGAGGATGAACCATTGCTTCTTTGTTCCAAGGTAGATGGTGACCTACATGAGTTCATGCATGAGGTTATCAAGACTGCCCAGGTAATGGGGGTGAGTAGTGTTTATTGTGCAGAGTTGGCCTCCTTCTAGTTCAAGGGGGTTGCACATATCTCGGTTCCGCTAATGGAAGGATAGTGTGGTCAATGGAAAGTCCGGCCACTTGGGAAGAGTTCCATGTTGCATTCCCCGATCGGTTCTTCCCTGAGATGAGGGATCTAAAGGCAGCTTGAGTTCAGAAATCAAGTAAGGGAGGATGACAAAGAGCCTAGAGTATTCCCTTGAGTTCACCTTTCATCGAAGTATGCCCTGAGTTAGCACTCCACTGTAGGGCGAGTGAATGTGCTTGCATGGGATAGCAGCAGTTTGGATAAGGAATGCAGGATTGCTATGCTCCATCGTATGGACTTTCCTGATGGTGCTGTTCGCCAAATGTGATGGAGGCGATACATCTCGAGAGAGAGAGAGAGTCCAAGAGGCCAAAGGATCGATGATCACAGATTTCCTCAACTTAGGTCGCAGGTGTGGGCACCGTCGCGACCCACCAAAGAACATCCGTCCTGCGCCTTCGTCACTTGAGTGTGCCATCTCAGCCTAGGCATGATTAGGAGAGGGCGCAGCATCACGCTGAGTCGTGAGCAACACTCACGATTCTGTGTTCTAGCTGTTCAGACATGGCCGAGGTGCCGCTATTGGCAGCGTGGGTATGTGTTTCAAAAGGGCAAAGCCTTGACACATGCTTAGAGATTGGCCATTAGCCGAGACAGATCAGTTGGGGGCCATGGCCTGGCCTTTTAGCTCAAGCACTTCACCCCCACTCAAAGATCGGGGGCATCTACCAAAGGCATCCGGTGGCCGCCTGCAATGCATTCTTGCCCTAGAATCCCCTCAGGAGCAGAGGGGTCTCCTGACATGGTTACCGGTATGTTGAGAGTCATTCCATGTTGATGTTTATGCTCTGCTAGATCCAGTCACCTTGTCCTTTGTGAAACTTATGTAGCCGTGAGCTTTAGTCATTCTCATGTCTTGTCTAATCCTTTTCAGTTTCTACTCCCGTAGGTGACTCAATTATACCAGACGGTATGGGAGATTGCCCGGTCTTGGTAATTTATAAGGTCACTCTCAAGATTCGATGTAGTTATCCATGACCGATTTCCAATGTTATTCTCGACATGGATTAGTTGTATGCTTGTTATGTTTCCATTAATTGTAAGACCCGTCGCAGAGTTCGATTTCCGGTGATCCGCCTTAGAATGGTGGTCATGAAAGTTCAGAGGTCACTTTATTTCTACCAAGGCCAAAAAGACAGATTTCTAAGGGTTGAATGTATCATTTGGTTAGGGTGAAGGATGTTGAGTTCGAGACCGCAACTATCCGCCCCGGCCCAAAGAGTATGTGAGAATTGTAGGCCCTTCCTAATGATTTGTCAAGTATTCCTCCGAGTGGGAGATTGATTTCGGCATTGATCTTCTTCTGATATGTACCATATCTATCCACCTGCAAGATGGCCCCCACTTCAGTTAAAAGAGTTGAAGGATCAATTAAAGGATTTACTAAATAAGGGCTTCATTAGAATCTGTTTCGGGCCTTCACGGAGTGCACCGATTTTATTTGGTCTTAAGAAAGATGGTTCCCTTCGTATGTGCATTGATTATCTGTAGTTGAACAAAGTCACCGCTAAGAACACTCCACTAGGATTGATGATTTGTTTGATCACTTCATGGTGCTAAGTTTTTCTCCAAGGTAGATCTCAAATACGGTAATTAATGCTTCTGTAGTTCGGGAGAGTGATACCTCGTTGGCGCTCGTAAATTACCTGTGATGGGTCATTACGAGTTTTTTAGTTATGTCTTTTGGATTAATGAATTTCCTTCAGCCTTTATGGACTTGATAAACACGGTATTCAAGCCATATTTGGACATGTTCGTGATCGTGTTCATCGATGACATCTTAATATACTCTCGCAGCGAGGAGTGAGTGGCGTCGCCACTTGAGAGTAGTGTTTCTGCAAATTCCTCAAGGATCGCCACCATGCAAAGTTTACAAGTGTGAGTTTTGGTTGACTCGTGGGAATTCCTTTTGGTCATGTGGTGTCTAGCGAAGGCATAAAAGCAGATTCGCAGAAAATCGAGGCGTGAAGAATTGGCCTGCACGGAATCCTCTGGGGATAGTTTGTAGCTCTTGGTTTATTGGCTACTACTGTAGGTTTGTTGAGGGTTTCTCATCCATTATGCCGCTTTTGACTAAGTTGATGAGAAGAAGGTGAAGTTTCAATTGGTTCTGAGGCTTGTGAGGAAAGTTTCTAGGAGTTGAAGACCCGACTCACTAACACCTGTTGACCCTACCTAAGGGTGCCGATGGTTTCGTGGGTGTATTGTGATGCCTCCAGAGTTGAACTTGGGTGTGTGTTGATGCAAACATGAAAGGTGATAGAATATGCCTCTAGGCAAACTAAAGGTCCATGAGAAGAAGTACCCGACCCATGATCTCGGAGTTGGGCTGCTATGGTGTTTGGTAATTGAAGATATGGCGACATTACTTGTATGGGGATCACGCGGGATGTGTTTACGGATCACAAGATCTTGTAATATGTGTCTGGGCTATAGAAGGATCTAAATCTTCGGCAAAGGAGGTGGTTGGAGTTACTCTGTGTGACTATGATGAGTGTCCTTTACCACCGGCAAGGCTAATGGTTGCAGCATTTAGTAGAATCTCAATGGAAAGTGTGTTCCATATAGATGAGGGGAGAAGGAATTGGTGAAATATATTCACCGGCTCGCAAGGTTGGGAGTTAGATTGATCGACTCGACCGATGGCGGTGTTGTTGTACATAACGGGTCAAAATTGTCTTTGGTGGTTGATGTTAAGTCCAGAAATATGAGGATCCAATTCTTGAAGAAATCAAGGAGGCAGAGTCAAAAGGTGAAGGTTTTCCCAAGGGGGAGATGGTGTGCTACGATATCGTGGCCGGCTTCATGTGTCCTGGGATGTTGATACTTTGAGAGTTCGGATATTACATGAGGCACATGGCACTTATATTATATTCATCCAGATCCACGAAGATGTACTAGTACTTGCGAGAAATCTATTGGTGGGATGGTATGAAGAAGGACATGCGGTTCATAGCAAAATGTCCAAACCGTCAAGAAGTGAAAGTCGAGCATCAAAGACCTCGGAGGCATACTTCAGATATTACCATCCCCACTTGAAGTGGTAAGAGATCAATATGGACTTCATTATAGGCTTACCCCGTACTCGTAGGCAATATGACTCCATTTAAGACAAATGTGTTGACTAAGGCGGCCTATTTTCTACCTAGCCAAAACTACCGACTCACATGGGTTATACCAAGTTATACATAGGGAGTTAGTTCGCTGTATGAAGTGCCTTTGTCCATCATTTCGCATAGAGTGTACCTAAACTACCTCTCAATTTTGGAGGTCTTTTCTTTAAGGGACCGTGATCAAGTCAAGCTCAAAGACGACCTTCATCTCAAAACGGACGGGTCAAGCCAAGCGAACAATCCAGACTTGAGGACATGTTGAGGGCATGTGTTATGGATTTTAAAGGCGCTTGGGATGATCATTTACCCCCGATTAAGTTTTCTTATAATAACGCTACTACTCTAGTATCCAAATGGCATCATTCGAGGCTCAGACGGCGTGCTGCAGATCTCCCATCGAATTGTTTGAGGTTGGTGAGGCAACTATGATAGGACCGGATTCGGTTCATGAGGCGATGGTGAAGGTTCGGGCTGATAAGGGACTGGGTTGAAAATCACTTAGAGTCGTCGTCGTAAATCGTATGTTTGCGAGGAGAAGAGATTTGGAGTTTGATGACGACGGGGTATTTCTAAAAGTATCTCCTATGAAGGGAGCTGCGGCTTGGGAAGAAAGGGAAACTCGCCCCCCATATGTTGTTCCCTTTACCGATTGTGAAAAGAGTTGGTAAGGTGGCATATGAGAGTTGGACTTACCATCTGAGGTTATCTTCTGCCTTTAATCTCGTCTTCCATGTGTCGCTTGTGAAAAATGTTTGGGTGACGAGCTTGATAGTTCTCGATAGACAACCTTGGGGTAAGAGACAATCCCGCCATAAAGAAATTCCCGTTGAAATCTTTTGATCGCCAAGTTTGGAAGTTAAGGAACAAGGAAGTAGCTTCGATTAAGGTATTGTGGAGAAATCAATATGTTAAGGGAGATACTTGGGAAGACGAAGAAGACATGATGGCTAGATACCCACATTTGTTCTCACCCTAGCCTGCTCCAACTTGAGTGTATCGCTTGCCCTAATTCTCTAATTAGTGTCCATGTTCAGTTCATGTGCGTAATTTTGAATTATGTTATGATAAATGTATGTGATGCCCGAATTTATTAATATGTGGTTCTTTCTGTGAGGTAGTCATTCCGTGAAATTTCGATTAAAATAATTGCACTGGGAGAAGGATAAATTGTATGCTTTTGTTTGTTAGCTTGTTTCCTACATTCGAGCATGAATGTTCCTAAGGGGAGATATTAATACCCCGAAAGTCCTTGGCAGGTAGACCTCAGAAGCTAAAAGGAAAAATTGTTGTAAGTTGCGAAAAAAGTTGCAGACAACAGTACCACGACCTATGGCAACTACGAGCCAGCCAAGCAGGTCATGGGTTTAGGTGGTTAGGTACCGTAGGGAAAACGGCTGATTCAATGACCCGTGGTAAGTAACCATGAGCGCCATTTGTTGTCGTGGTAGGAAGTGGACTTGGTAGTAGAAGGTACGACGGGTCATGCAATGACCATGGCTTGCAACGACTCGGGATGTGGGGAGCCATGGTAAGGGATCCCAGATCTCAAGTGAGAAAGGAAGGATAGTAACCATGACCTCGTTAAAGCGTACGACGAGCCGTGTGAGGCCTACTGGGTAGCAGTCAGAAGGTCTGGGAGAAATCAACGACTAGTTCAACGACCCGGCTGGTTTGTGAAACGACTCATCCTGTTTGTCCATGGTTTGATTTCTAGATATGATCGACAAGTATAGCACGGGTAGATACCACGGCCGTGTTATCCTCCAACGACCCATTGATTCACCCATTGTTTGGCCCAAAGGATAAGTTTTCAGCGAATTCAAGAAGGGAATTTCCGTTATTTTACTAGTCCTAAGGCTCTATACCACATCGTTTGTGTGGCTCGTTTTGAAGGGTTTTAGTAGGGAAAGACCTATTCTAAGTGCATACTCCCCATGCATGCAAGGTTAGTTGGAGGAGGTGGACGGCGCCAAAATCATGTTTGGCTTGAATTCCGATTTTTGGGCAATTGAAGGGTGATAGAAGTCCTCATTTTCAGTATGGGTATTAATGGGTGAATCCTTTCACACACATGCCCAATTCCTATCAATTAGTGTTAAACTATGAATAATCAATTATGGAATTTTGATCAATTGCATGATTTTTATATCTCTATTCATGGGTATGATTAGATTGAGTTGATATTGATGATTTACTTAAGCTTGGGTGGATTCTAACTTATTTCTCTTATAAAATTTATTTTTTAAAAATTGAATCTTAAAATGCCTATGGGTGAAGAGTCAAAAGGAGTGATTTATGGTAAATGTAGTGGTGATGCAAGTTGATGATGAAAGGCACGCTTCTAAAACTACCCATAATTTTGATGTTGTTTCCTAAGTGAATTGATTAGATTCTCAGAATGATAGAGCTTGGGTAATAACTACATACTCATTAAAGTGATGATTTTCCCAACATATGCTTACCATATTGTTTAAAGAAAATTTTTCCAATTTTTATTATAAATTCTAGCTTGTAAAGTGTCGAGTAAATACTTCTACATGTAGCTTACCACATGATTTGGACTATATGCTCCCACCTATGATTGAACTTGTGGTATGTTTCCTCAAATAAAGCTTCTCATATGCATGAATTTATAATTGAGATGTATGGCACCATTGCTTTGTCGAAGGACAATGTTGAGCTTCATTGCATACGATGTTGAGTCATGCATCATTTCATGCTGAGCTCACAATAGACGTATGTTGAGCTTCGTTATATCGATGTAGAGCATTGCATGTTTTGGGAGAAGAGTCTAGCACTGGTGCGGGCTAAGGGTCGACAACCGTATGCCCGTAACTACGCGCTAATGTAGGCTGGGATTCTATTATATTTGGGACCTCTTTGTGAGCTATCCTAATCTTAATAGCCGATGAGCTTGATATTATCATAGTAGCCCTCGCCCTCGGCAAGGTTTTGACTCGCCTACCTACTTGAGTGTAATAGTTGGGACCACGTGGAATCCCACGTGGTATGTCGGTTAAGGACGAAATCCCCACCGTCCATATGATTCATATTTGCATATTCACTACTCATGATCATTATGTATGCATGCCTGTTCTAATAGTAAGGTTTGACCTAACGCTCAGCTTTTTCAGAATGTTGCATCTAGCTTCGAGTCATTCGAATTAGTTGATGTTATAAAGTTATGCATTGTCACATCATGAAGGGATTGCGATTTCAAAGAATGCATGTGAGTTCTCTTAGTTTTCTAAAGCTATGTTATGAAATGGTTTGTTCAAATGATTTTACTTATTATAGCGCTTTACTTACCTTGCAAACTAATTCCACGACCTCCGCATACGTTTTCTATGCCGTACCATTTCATGATACAAAAGACCCTACTCAGCCTTCACCACCCATCGCCTTATTCAAAGTCGGACTGTCGAGTTGGTGTGTCCTTATTCTTCGAGGACTAGACTTTCGCCAATATATTTCAAGCCAAGACAGGGAGCTAGTTGGGTCTTGTCCCATTAATTTGTCAGTAGTAGAGGATTATCAGACTTAGTATGTATTCAATTTCGATGTTTATTCTTATGTGATGTTTCTTTAGACATTATATTCGTGTTTTCTTCAATTTTTGGATAAGTTAGTTTTATGCTTATGTTATGGGTCGACTTTGGGTCCCTCGGGCTCCTCCCGTGTATACGATCCGACCTCCGCTCGGTCGCGGATGCTTATCTATGGTTAGGAGAAGTATATTGGTTAAGGATATGTGGTGTTGAAATGGGGAAGGAGAGTGCGATGATACACCATCAGCAGCATCAATACATACAACTGGTCCTAACTATTTATCTATTATTTTGGTGTGAAGGGAATGTGTTCAAGGGCTAATATTAGGTTAATTATGCACCTATATTTTAGATTAACTTGATAAAGAAATATCAAAGTTGTGCTAGGGATAATTGGTGGAAGAAAAAAGGTATATTGTGCTTCATTTCTTTGCCGCATGAATCTAGAAGTGAAAGTTCTTCGTTGAATTCCCTTTCTCATTGCGATCCCTAATCAAGTTTTAGAAAGTGTAAAAGAAACTCTTGGCAAGTCAGGTCCTTATTCATATCAAATGATTAAGTTGAGTTTCAAAAAATACCTTTTCAATTCAAAGTTTAAATTAGTAAGCCAACAAGAGCTCCAATAACTAAGGAAGTCATATAAAAGTTAATTTTTAATAATACGTCTTATGTGTATGTTAGTGTGCCAAGGATCTATTGTCATGCTTGCACTATATATAGGGTCACCAATAGAATCGTTTCTGCTCTTCGTCACTGGCACGGACCACATACCGAAAAGGAATTTGAAAAATTTGCCGGTATGGAAAAGAGCCATGGCATGCTTCTTCGGGTGTGGTTGCAAGATATCGATGGAAGTAAAAGAATAACGAGTTATAAATAATTTGTTTTGACGAGACAATTATGTAATTTTTCCTTTAAGATTTTACGGCATCAATCAATAAAGGAAAATAGCCTAAAAGACCAAAATTAGTTTTTTCTTTAAAAGGTGTGTGTGTGTATGTATATATATATATATATATATATATATATATATATATATATATATATATATATATATATATGGAAAGCCCCCAAGTTGAAAGTTAGATTATTATTTCCCTTTCACTAAATTAAATTAATTAATACATAATTAAATATTAATATTTTGTGGAAAGTTAAAATAAGGAAATAATAATAAATAAATATAAATAATAATATATTTTTTTTATTTTTTTTATTTTTTTTATTTTTTTTGAAAAAATTATAATAATGATAATAAACAAATTATAAAAAAATAAAATATTTTTTTTAGTTTTTTTATATTTTTTCTTTTTTTCAATTATGCCCTTATTTAATATTACGTTAAAAGTTATAATTTATAATGTTTTTAGATAATAATAATAATATTAATAATAATAATAATAATAATAATTATTATTATTATTACTATTATATTGTAGTAATAAAGTGGAAAGTCCTTATTTTAAAAGTCGGATTATCATTTTTCTTCTAGTACCAAAATATAATAAAATATCTAATTAAATAGTAATATTGTAAAATTATCAAATATATATATATATATATATATATATATATATATATATATATATATATATATATATATATATATATATATATATATATAAAGTCATTCAATAACCGAATAAATGAGGAGGATCGTTTCACCTTTCAAAAGAATTATTGTAGGTTATACTTTTATAATTTTTTAATTATTATTTCATATACTACCTTTTCATTTTCAATTATTTCATCTTCTAAACTTCTACCGTTACAATATTTATACATAATCCTTAATAAAGATCTCAGACTAATAAGTAGACTCAATGTGAAAATATATGTCTTTGTGTCATGATCATACTCTACATCTTCAATAGGTAATATGAAATTGTTGCATTCTTCTTCTTTTTTATTTATATTAATTTTTTTATTACCTTCTTGTTTTATTGTTGTTGGCATTTTGAGTTTGCATGAAATGTCCATAAACTTGATAGAAACAATTTTAAACCCGCAAATTAAATTCATTCTTGGATCATGGCTTATATTTATGCTCATCATGGTAACTTGTATTTTATGTAATTCTTACATTTCCGCATAAGTGTTGAATTTTATTTATTCATTTAGGTAACCTTGTTATGCTTTATACTTAATCATCATCAAATCATAATTAGAAACTAAGGTAACTAAAATGCCAGCCAATCATTTTAAATTTCATGACATCGCAACTCTATATTTAATTATTTAATGTGGATATACATGTGTGAAATATGTGTCCAGAAACTAGTATTATTATATAAGTGGGAAGCCAAAATAAAGGTAAATAACCATTTTGCCCTTCAACTAAACTAAAATTTAATTAAATACTTCAAGTAATAATACTAAATAAATAAAAATAGTAAAAAAAATAAGTAAAAATTAAAATACAAATACCCTCCCAATCGTTGAAAGACAATATATCCTTCAAATAATAATAATAATAAATAAATATAAATATAAAATTAAAAAATAAGTAAAACTTAAAATACTAAAATACCCTTCAAATATTGCAAGACTAATACGCCTATATAATAATAAATAAATAATAAGTAATAAATAATAAATAAATTAAATAAATAAATAATAATAAATAAATTAAAAATAACAATAACAATAATTAATAAATAATAATATACACAATAAAAAGAATAATAAGTAAATAATAATAACAATATCAACAATAATAACAATACTGTAATAATAATAACAATAACAACAACAATAACAACAACAACAATAACAATAATAACAAGAACAACAAGAATAACAATAAAAGCAATAATAACAATAAAAATAATAATAACAATGATTACAATAATAACAACAATAACAATAATAATAATAATAATAACGATAATAATAAAAATAACAATAACAATACACAACAATAATAATTAACAATAACAAGAACAACAACAATAATAATAATAATTCTAAAAGTGGAACCAAATAATAATAATAACAACAATAATAACAATAATAATAATAATAATAATTCTAAAAGTGGGAACCAAAAAGTTAAAAGTTGAATTATCAAAATATCCATTAAATATTGAACGATCAGCTTATCCTTCAAGCTAAAACTATTCTTATAATATTTTATATACTAAAAAGTAAAATTGCATAGCAATAAATATTATTATTATTGTAATAAATATGACTGCATCCATTAAATATTTCACAATGAATTGTTTATATGAGATGCTGAATTTATTGGTCTATTCCAATTTTGAGTTATTTTTTTCTTTAATACTTATGAAGGATAATAATATTTATTGCTATGAAATTTTACACACTCTAAGTGAGAAGTTGAAATTCTAAAAT
Organism: Datura stramonium; assembly: GCA_018107945.1. NCBI lineage: Eukaryota > Viridiplantae > Streptophyta > Magnoliopsida > Solanales > Solanaceae > Datura > Datura stramonium. The sequence goes on from JACEIK010009139.1 coordinate 54,466, forward strand.
ATCCTTAAAAAGTAGAATGACCTTTTTTCCCTTCAATTAAGCACAATATCAATAATAATTTTGTTTAAAAATGTAAATATATATAAATCAAATAAATATTTTAAAAATGAAAAAATTACTCATGAAAAATGCCGAACATTAGGATGATTAGATTTAAATTTAGGAGACCTTTTGATTTTCTCAAAAATAATATAAGCTTAATTATAATAATTTATTTCTTGAATAATGATAAGTGACAGTTATGCTTTACTACATTCAAAATCATAACATTACAAACTATAATAATTAGAGCAATTATGATTCAAACAAAATTGGAGAATATTCATGTACCCTTTAGTTCAAGGAAGACCAATATATATATACACAACTAAAGTGATAATAAATTATAAATTTTCATCTGTTATGAAAATCTATCAAATACTCAATTCAGTTTTCATCAAACAT
>JACEIK010009140.1:0-54897 GCA_018107945.1 Datura stramonium
AAAAATTGTTTTTGCATGTGAAATTGGGTAACTCTCTTTCCGTGAGGGCACATGTTTAATGAAGGATAAAATTCATGTGGGATTTCTTAATCAGTTGATTAGCATGAGTTTCCTAAGATTGAGAGTCGATTCTGGAGGTTAAGAGGTCTTAACATAAGTTATACTTCATTTCATTGATTTAATTTTGCGTGCTCCATTTTTAACTTGTATCTTAAATAATCATTATAGTCGTAGCTCGAATTATCTTGCTAAATTAGTTATGTGGGAGTCTCCAATTGCATGATATGTAAAAGGTTGTTTGAGGACGAACAAGGCTTTAAGTGTGGGGTTGTGATCACGGGCAAAAATAGCATGCCCGTGATACGCTTATAACTTAAACTACTGCTTAAATTAGTCTTGTTTAGCTAAGTTAATTTTATACATTTTTATGTGATTTTATATAAATGTGAAGATATGTGCTAACCAACATGATTAGCCTTTGTTTGTAGGTTTTGATGACTTTTGAGGAGCTAATCCATGAGTTGGTGAAGTAGAGGCTTGGAGACGGAATTAAAACATGAACGTCGGCAAGGAGGAGGCTGCAGCTCAATTACACTAGCGCGTCGGCAACGTGCCACGGCAGGCGAGCTGCACACAATAGCCCACACGTTGGCAACGTGCCACGGTAGAGCAGGCTGCACGACATGAAGGTGTCAACGCGCTGCCCAACAGCGTGACACGTGCGCGGCGGGGTCTTGCCGAGACTAATTTTCAGGTGATTTCCGGTGAGCTTTCGCGTTGCCTTCCAGTGTCACGGGCGGTGCTCCACGATACACTCCGTGACAGAGGAGCCGTTCCACGGCACGAGCTAAATTATGCAGGTTCTCCATTTACTATAAATAGGACCCTTAGCTCTGATTCCATTTGGTCACGATTTTATTCGGAAAACTGCCTAGGAGTGAAGGAAGAAGTGGGAGAACTCATCTAGGGTTTGGCAAATTCCCTTCTCATCTAGCAAACTCGTGTAAGTATGTAGTTTAGGAGTAGTTTAATAGTAGTGTAGAGAGTTTTACGAACATGATGGCTAGAACCCTTCCTCTAGGGTTGAAGCCATGGATTATGATTGTGATTTTATGGAATTGTTTTGGAATTAAGTTATTGATTATTGTTTTCATCTCTGCATTCTGATTATTGATTTGTTTTTATGATTGATCAACATGAAAGAATATTTGTTAACTTGGGTAATAGCTTGAGAGAAGGCATTACTTAGGTCAGGCCATGAGAATGTGAGGAGCATGTTTGTATCTCGGGAAGATGCAGCCAAGGATAGAAATATACCTAACACCGTGCTTGGTTGACACACGGGGTTATGAAAGACCAACTTGGATGTCACATCCACTCAAGAAAGTAGTTGTGAGGCTAAGTTGAGTTAAGTGTTGGAAACGCACGAAAGTCCCTAATCGTTTCCCCGTAAACCACAACATAGTGATTGCACACAGCTAGAAAATTAAACTCCCTCGCTCACAATGATGCGGTGAGGCTGGGTGTCGTGTTTAGAGCTCGAAAGACCATGAACATGCAATTTTAATTGTGTGGCAATTGATAGTTCCATGCTTCTTCCATTGCAAATCGTAGTCTCGCATGATTATCACTAACTTTCTATGTTGCTCCTACAGTAATTTCAGAATATTTTGTTGACCCAAACTTAGACTTAATTATTCTTCAATCGACAATGTTTATAACCAACATTTTGGGTATTTAAGATCACACTAGAAATGGATAGTTAGGAAAGGGTGCAATCCATGTGGGTTCGACAATCCGGTTCTTAAAGAGCATTATATTGCTGCGACTGGGTATTTTTTGCCTAACGGACGCGCTCGATGTAAAGGAATTAGATCGAGACAGCTTCCCGGACATCGTCTAAGGAGTATCCATTAGTCGGAAAGGAGATCACACAATCCACCAAATCATCGGACTCTAGCAGTAGGCAGCCCGAAGAGCTAACATTAGGTACGAATGACGGTCGGTGTCAAAACCGTTTCTATGCTCTTGTCTTCCCGTCGGGACTAGGAGAGCTCACACGACGTAGTCACAAGTATGTTAAGTCTCTTTCATCGGGACGTGTATGCCCTTCTAGATCCGAGCCTCTTTCATTCGTGACTCCTTATGTAGCAGTCCCATTTCAGCATCGATCCGAGGTCCTCTCGAGTGCATTCTGAGTCTCCATCAATTGGCGAGTCGGTTAGAGCCTTAGGGTGTACTAAAAAGCTGTCCGTGTCGAGTTCGAATAAGTCATCCCGGCTGACCTCGTAGAGAGTTATACATGGTAGACTTTGACCTTATCCTTGCCATGGATTGGTTACACTCCTGCTATGCCTCAATTGACTGCAAAACTAGGGTTTTCAAGCTCCAATTTTCGAATGAACCAGTGTTAGAATGGACGGGTGGTTCGGCACCCTAGCAGGTAAGGTTTATTTCTATCTTAAGACGAAACTCATCTCAAGGGATGTATTTATCATCTAGTTCAGGTCAAGGATTCCAACTCCGAGACCCCAACTATCGATAGTTCAAGTGATCGGCAAGTTCCAGATGTATTTCACGAGGATCTTCGGGGGTTCCCACAGGCAGGAAATAGACTTCGAAATAGACCTCCTCCCGGATACTCAGCCCATCTCATTCCTCTTTACAGAATGGCACCAGTTGAGCTTAAGGAGTTGAAGGAGCAACTTAAAGATCTTCTTGACAAGGATTTTATTAGATAAGCATCTCTCCCTAAGGGTGCCCCGGTACTATTCATGCGTAAGAAAGACGGTACCCTCGAATGTGCAAGATTACCATCAATAGTTCAGAAGTCATAGTCAAGAACAGTATCCCTTACCCAGAATTGACGACCTATTTGACCAACTTCGGGGAGCAAATTTGTTTCTCAAAAATCGATCTCGGGTCAAGATATCAATAAATTTAAGGAATTGAGAGAGTGGGATATCTTGAAAACAACATTCAGAACTCGATATGCTCAGTATGAGTTTGTGGTGATGTCCTTCGGGCTAATAAATGCCTAAGCCTTCATGGATTTGATGAATAGAGTCTTCAAGTAGTAGTGTCTGGATATGTTCGTCATTGTATTGTGACGATATGCTAGTATACTCTAGAAATAAGGAAGAGCATGCGAATCACCTAAGATTAGCATTACAGACACTCAAGGACCGCCGGTTGTTTGCCAAGTTCAGCAAGTGCGGAATTCAGTTATAGTCCATGACTTTCTTAGGTCATGTGGTCTTAGGTGAAAGGCCTATTAGACCCACAAATAGACGATGAAAGATTGTGAGACCTATCTCTCCTACTAAAAATCGGGAGTTTCCTAGGCTTAGATGGATATTACCGATGGTTTTATGGAAGGCTTCTCCTCTATAGCATCTCCTCTGACTAAGTTAACTCAGAAGAAGGTGAAATTTCAGTGGTCGAATGAGTGTGAGAAAGAGTTTCAAGAGTTGAAGACTCGACTCACTACTCTCTAGTTCTTACCTTGCCATAAGGAACAAATGGATTGGTTGTTTATTGTGATGCTTCTAGAGTTGGACTTGGTTGCGCTCTGATGCAGCGCGACAAAGTGATAGCCTATGCCTCCCGACAGCTCAAAATTCATGAGAAGAAATATCCAAATCATGACTTGGAATTGTTAGCGTGATTGTGGTTTTTCACTAAAAATATGGAGGAATTACTTATATGGAACTCACATAGATGTGTTTATAGATCATAAAGAGTCTTCGGTACGTCTTTGAGTCGAAGAATCTAAATACGCGTCGAAAGGTGGTTGGAGTTGCTAAACATGAATTACGTTGTATCACACAGGGTAAAGCTAATGTGGTGGGCGACGCCCTAAAAGGGCCGGTACCGTGGGGAGTTTGGCTCACATTGAGGAAGGCAAAAAAGAAGGAGTTGAAGGATATTCACCAGACTAGCCCAATTAGAGGTGCGGTTGGTGGATTCCGCCGAAGGTGTGTGTAATGTAAAGCGAGTCGGATTCATCCTTAGTAGTTGAAAGTCAAGTCCATACGGGATGAGGATCCCATCTTACTTAACTTAAAGGAGCAGTTCTTAGAAAAATAAACTTTCTCCCAAGGAGGAGATGGGGTGCTTTCCGTTACCCGGGGAAGGTTGTGTGTCTGGGATTTTTGTGAGTTGAGACAACGGGAATCTTGCTGAAAGAACACAGTTGGAGATACTCCGGTGCTACTAAAATGTACCTTGATCTGTGGGATATTTACTGGTGGAGCGGCATGAAGGAAGACATTGTTGAATTCATAGCCAAGCTCCCAAGCTGCCCGGCAAGTCAGGTGGAGCACCAGAGCCGGTGGGCATGCCTCAAGATATTAGTATACCTACATGGAAGTGGGAAGAAGTAAATAGTTTCATTATGGGTCTACCTCCAAACTCGTCAGCATCATGACTCAATGCGGGTGACGGTAGACTAGATGACTAATTGACACACGTCCTCCCGGTTAAAACCACAGAATCGAGTGAGGATTATGCCGGACTATACATCCGCGAGTTAGTAAGACTCCATGGAGTTCCTTTATCTATCATTTCGAACAGAGGACTCGGTTCACCTCACACTGCGGAAATGTTTTCAAAAGGGACTAGGCACCGGGTCCAGCTTCAGCCTGACTTTTCACCTTGAGACCAATAGGAGAATATGAGCGGACTATTTAGACCCTAGAAGATATGCTAGATCATACTATTGATTTCAAGAATTGTCGGGATGACCAGCATTTGTCTGCTCGAGTTTGTGTACAACATGAGCTACAACTCTAGCATCCAGATAGCCCATTTGAAGCATTATATGGGAGAGAGGTGTAGATATCCTATAGGGTGGTTCGAGGTTGGTGAAGCTACCTTGGTAGGGCGGACTCGGTTCATGAGGCAATGCGAAAGTTCGGCTCATCCGAAACGTGAAAATAGCTCGGGCGTCGAAATCTTATGCCGATGTGCGGAGAGAATTGGAGTTTGCGGTTGATGGTGGGTCTACCTAAAAATCCATGAAAGGGGTGATGAGGTTGGCAAGAAGGGAAAGCTCGGTCCGAGGTACGCGGGACCTTATAGAATTTTTGTGGCGTATCGACAATGTAGCTTATGAACTAGATTTACCTTGAGCAACGGTTGTACACCCAATTTTCCATGTTTTCACTTTTGAAGAAGTGCATCGGAGATCAACCTCAATTATGCCATTGGACGGTGTAGGAATAAAGATAGTCTCTCATATGAGGAAGCGCAGTCCGAATCCTTGACCGTCGGGTTCGTAGGCGAGGAACAAGGAAATAGCTTCATTCAAAGTCTTATGGAGAAATCAGCTAGTTGGGGAGCTACGTGGGAGGGCCGAAGAAATATAATGGCCAAATACCCTCACTTGTTCTCTACCGACTCTGTTACAACTTAAAATGTTAGTTTTTGCCTTATAAACTGATCTAGATTTGTTGGATTCAAATCATGTGTATAAGTTTCTTTTATGTTTTTGAATGTATATATCAAAGGTAAATTCAATTCGATCATGTGTTTTGAAATGGAGATAGTCATTCCTAACGAGTTTGGAGTTAAATGAGCTATATTTGAAAGCTATGATTGTTATTATCTGCTTTCATGTGTATTTCCTAACATTCGAGGACGAATGTTTTCAAGGGGGAAGTATTGTAATGCCCCGCTTCGAGACTAGATCCCAGGGACTTAAATCGGGAAAAGCTTGAAATATGCGAGAACTTGTCACAAAATGGCTCACCTAATGAGTTGTTAAAAGACCAAACGACCCGTTAGGTCAGCCTTGGGAAGGAGGTTTGAGAATTTATAAGGGAGAAACGAGTGTACTTAACCAGAAGACCTCACAGTCGTGGTCGATCACCATGACCCGTTAGGTCATTCATGAAGCCGGAGTCGGGTCGAGAATTTAAATAGTTGGGCAGTGTACTTGACGGATTAGCTCCCCCGTTATCAGCCCTAGTCAATTGTTAGGCAGTGCAGCTAACGAGTGCCACCACGAGTCGTAGTCGCCACGACCCTGCGACCACGTTCCAGATACCCTAGCAGTTTTTCCCACTGCGACTTTCTAGGGCTGTTAGTAACTTCCTATTCTCCTAAATTTAAACTACGTCATTCTGGACATAGTTTCAGACTTATTAGAGGGTTTGAAAGGTTCTTCCCCTCATTCCCACGTTTATTCTCAGAAAGATTATCGAAGAGTCCCTCAAGAAACTCTCAAGAAAGCTTAGGGTTGTGCTTTCCGTTAGAGCAGTTCAAGTCTTCTCCTCAGGGGAATTTCTTATGTTGGAATTCAACAAGGAAATTATTCTTTCATATATCCCCCAAAACCCTCCATAGCTTCTCTATCAGTTTTATCCTTGAGTTTTCGAATACGAAGAGATTACATGTTTTTATTCGTTATTTTCACATAGAATGATATTCATGCTCATTATTGATATGATCTCTATCAGTCCTTACCTAAATTATTGATGTTCTCGCAAAAAAAGTGAATTTTAGCCTGACTGAATGTCGGGAATTTCTTTTGGGGAAATCCCCATGTGTGTTAACGGTAGTGAGTCTCGATTCAATTATTATCGGTTCGGTTTAGAAAGAACTTTAGAAGTCTCGGTTTCGATCAGAGAAATTGTCGGTAGTCAGTTTGACTTCAGTCTTTTTGAGGGTGTTAGTAGTTGCCTCTAGTTATCCAGAATCCAGACTCAGAACTCAGTTTCTTTGTGGTCCACTAGGCCGTCATGACATTTTAGATGAATAGCTCGACTAGCCTCGGGACCCCCAGACAGTTATAGTTTGTTCTTAGACACTTACGACGCGCTTCTAGATAAGCAGCTCTGACCAGTAATAAACCTAGTTTCAAAATCTAGTCCGATAAGACTCTCAAGGTACTTTCAGTCATGTATCTACGCTAGTCTTGGACCCTAGTTTCGAGCTAACAACTTAGTATGCAGTTTAGAAATTCCCGGTGGGGTAGGACTTGGCACGAGCGGATCGGGGTTCCCGGCACACAAGGTTTCCAGAACGTTGTCAGCGTAGGTTATAGTATTTATTGGCCTGATTGTCCCCAGACTTATGTGATCACCCAGTTCATTCCCTTATACCACGGAAAGGTATATTGGGTCCCTACTAGTGGGGTGTATACAGGGGACTCCACGTCTAGCTCATGTGATTATATGTCGGTTATAGACTCTCCACTAGTCAGTCAGTCCAATTTCAGAATAAGCAGCTCAGTTCAGTAAAGTATCTCAGACTCAGAACTTTTAGACTTAAGGCATGCCTAGGACCATCAGACAGGGTCATCTCGACCATTTCGGTTTATTTCGGTGGTTAGTCCCGGTATATTAGTTGGTCATTGCATGTCATTTGGTTTAGTTATTTATATTCAACTATATCTTCTCTCACCTACAATTACATTCAAAGTACTGATGCATACTTTTTATGTTGTATCGTTTCACGATATAGTTGCGAAGTTCTCGGGCTTCGGCACAGCTAGTCATCGTTGTTGAATCCTCCACCTCGGCGGTTGAATGTGGCCTCATCATCATTCAAGGGCCTTTTCATTTCTTTCGAGTTATTCTCATTGACACATGAGCACCGGCGAGTTAGTTGGGGCTTGTCCGGCACGCTCATCAGTTAAGAGACTTTCGAACCTGAGGTAATTTCAGACTTCGGATGTTCTTAAACTTTATGATTTTTAGTTTTATTTTCATAAATTCTTTTATGTTATTATTTCAAAGCTTCCGCTATATTTATTTAACTCGAGAATATCGGTGTATGATAGACCGGGGGTTGACTTGGGGTCACTTGTGGCTTCCAAGTACCGTGTCTGTTTAGGGAGTGTAGACCGGGGCGTGACATGGGGAACTCTGAAATCCTGCTTTATAAGTGTGGTACCCACTCCCACTCATCTGATCATCCCGATGCTTCCTTCGAGACATGACCCGGTCAACCATAACCATTTTCTCGGATGCTCCCCTCTGGCACGAGCCACTCATCTCAATATAAGGCATGTTATCCACTCTCATTCTCCTATTTTATAGGTTGTTTATCGGTCAATTAATATGAATTTTCAGAGGCATCATGCTTCCCTCATCAACTTGGTTATATTTACCACAACCACTTACTAGAAATTTAAAAAGGACACATATAACATCATAATGCACCCAAATTTCACAACAACATTTATTACATTCATCATCTCAAGCTCACTTTACGAGTAAATTTAACACATCATCATATTAGCAAAAATTAGTCTCAAATACCAATAAATTACGGTTTATTACTCCACACATATACACATTATTATATAAAGTCTAACTCATTATAAAATCATAACCTACCTTGATTGTCGGAAGACAGAATTCAGCTATTCTGCAAAAGCTTTGCCTTTTTGTAATGCCTCCAGGCGTTCAAATCTAACACAAATAAAGAAAAATCTCATTCAATCATCTACACTTCATTTGGGCCTAGGGTACTGATTTTACCTGATATCACGGTCAAATTTGATATTCCAAGGATTAATTTAGCACATTCTATCCCTACATATCTTACCCAACTTGTTTCAGGAAGGTTTTACTCCAAAATCCCTTTTTAATCAGTTCTAATGCAAAAAAGGGTCCACCTTTTCCCGAATTCTAGGTCTGAAACCATGGTAAAATAGGCTTTCTATAGTCACATTCCACCTAGAAAGTGTTAATTTTCCACTTTTAGGCCTAGGAATCGACCTGTATACTCCTTCAAGTCTCCCTAGTTTCTATAACTTAGTGTTTTATCTTAGAGAACACCATCTAAGACCATCTATTGATTCTAGGGTGTTAGGAAATCAAAAAGGGAGAAATCATTAAGAAACTTACCTTGGGAAGAATAATAGCCTCAGCTTTTGAAAAATCGCCCTAACCATTCTCAGAAATCGAGTCTTATAGTTATGGGTGAAAAAATCCCGAAATGCTAGCAAATAGTCACACTACCTCCTATCGTCCCTTTGCAGCGATTGTTTCTACTTTATGACAAACTCGCTATGGCGGCCAGGACCCATCCATGGCAGGGCCGAATGGTTATTCCTCTTTGCCTCGGCCTTGTGAGACCTTTGACCGTCTGACGACCTCGCTGCGGCGGTCCCCATTAACCCGAGTAGCTCAAAAATTTTCCTACACATTTTCCTTCTCAAACCCAGAGTCTACATCCAACTCCTCCGACACTTCCCACCATGGACTTGGGCGAAATAGAGTGTTGGAAGATATAGGCAGATTGGATGACACCTACTATAAATACAGAGGGGTTAACTTTGGTATAGTTGATGAGAATAAAGGACAGGATACTTCAAACTACGTTGATCGGCCAAATGCTGATGATCCAGAACCCACCTGCGATCGACCCATAGATGTTGGGCAAGGGTAGCGCAGCAGCCTACTCGGCTGCGGGACATGTCGGTACACGGGCGCCATGCGCGCCAATATCCCTTGTTGCAAGGAGAGCTGCCTGTGCGAGTAGTGTCAGTGGCCAAATTTTGCAAAATCCAATCCTAGCTCAAGTAGGAGCAATGCATACTTATTCTGTTATTATATATACCCCCTCTTAGGACATTTTTGTTGTAGAAAAATTAGTCTAATTAGTTGAAAAAGTTGAATTTACCACTTATTCATTGATTATTATTGTTGTAAGTATGAAAAATATTATTCCATACAATTGTTGGAAGAGATACATCAACTTCTTGTAATGCTAATTAGCTTTTAAAGATTTTTCAAAACGATTTCATATAAGTATTTCATCATGACTTCTTATAAAATCCTATGTTATTGTTTCTTCAAACATGACGGCTAAATTCTTTATCTAGGATTGTGGGAAACATGATAGATAACGGAAGTAGACAAAATAAATAGTGATTCTTAAATGGTGAATTGTTATTCTCTTTATTTTTATTACTTTTAGCGGTTGAAAATGTTGAAACGTGTTTATATCATACTTGCTAAATCAAAGAAGTTGAAGTTAGAAAAAGAGAATAACAATGAAAATTTGAGGCTACCAACCATCATCTAATTAACTTGAACTTTAACCAAGGATAGTTAATCCAAGACATATGTGGGCAAAAATATGAACACCTAAATTCCGGAATTGGATTTAGAGTGAAATTTATGTATGTAGGCCAAGAGATGTTAGATGAACTTAATCGTCAGGTCTTACACAAAATTCATCAGGATATATCATTAATAAAAATAAGCCTACTATGTTATAAATCATAGAGGCTCTGAGTCCTAGTTTCTTATAAAAAATTAGATAACAACAAACTTTTTACTTAAAAATATTTTTCCTTGCACCCCTTCCGAAATATTGACTACGGTTCATTTATTATCATTAACATATTATATTTAACATATTCCCTGTGGGATTAACCCCAACCTAGTTGGGTTACTATATTAGATAGTGATGATTGCCTTACTCCATTGTGAGGTGTAATTTAGACATGATTACCCATCACACGGATGAACCTAGTTCATCGAGTGATCTGAAGCGAGAATGCACCAGCAAGCAATTGGAAATATAAAATCTCTCATCCCATTCGAACATACTCACCTCTTGACATCGGGATTCGGCTCGAGGTCGAGTAGAGGCCATGTGTGCTTTACAACATATCTCTCTGAAGTGAGCCCAAAAATGTGAGGCACATCAAAATCTGACTGGATAAACTCCATGTAAGAAGAGCTAGAGAACGGTTCAAACACGGCGAGTGTGGAACTTTTTGTTCCTCGCCCCAAAAATAAGCATTGATTGGTACAAGGTGATGTTTAGAAATAAACTAGATGATCAAGGAACAATAGTCAGAAACAAAGACAGGCTAGTTGTTCAAGGTTATAATCAGGAAGAAGGCATTGATTATGATAAGACATTCACCGGTGGCAAGAAGGAGGCAATAAGCGAGCTCATAGCATTTGCTACATACATGAGGTTCAAATTGTATCAAATGGACATTAAAAGTGTATTCTTGAATGGGTATCTACAAAAAGAAGTTTATGTGAAGCAACCACCTAGATTTGAGGATCATGAATAGCGAGCATGTGTACAAACTAGATAAGGCATTGTGGGCTCAAACAAGCACCCGAGCTTGGTATAATAAGGCTGTCAAGATTTTGATAGATCATGGGTATCATAGAGGAAAGTGGCAACACTTTGTTCCTGAGGAGAAAGGGGAACAACCTGCTAATTGTTCAAATGTATGTTGATGACATCATCTTTGGGCCAACAAATGAGAATTATGATCATGATTTTCAAAATTTATGAGTAGTGAGTTTCAAATAAGCATGATGGTGGTTCTGAATTACTTTTTGGGTTTATAAATCAAGCATATGAAGGAAGGAAATGTCATCCATCAGCAGAAATACATCAAGGAATTACTCAACAAATATGAGATGGAGATCTCCAAAATATAATACTCCACGTTGCCAGCCACTACTCGATTGGATGTTGATGAACCTGGTCCAAGGGTTGAAAAATGAAATACAGGGGAATGATTGGCTCATTACTTGCCTTATAATCTTAAGTGTAGGGTTGTGTGAAAGATTTCCATCAATCCAAAGGAATTTCACCTGGTTCTATGGTATCCTATCGGTGAATCATTCAACCTCATTGGTTATGGAGATCTTGAAAATGCAAGATTTTGGTGGATAGAAAACACTTATGGAATGACACATTTTGGGACCTTGCCCTAATCATGGGCAACCAAGAAACAAAATTTAGTTGCACTTTTGACTGTCGAGGCAGAATACGTTACCGCTGCATCTGTTGTGCTAACTTATTGTGAATCAAGTAATAGTTGGAAGACTATTGAGTTAAAGCTGGTGAATCCCTATCATGTCACAACATCGGTTCTTTGAACATGAAAAACAACCGGTACACCACAAAAGAACTAAGCACATTGATGTTTACCATAACTTCTTGAGGGAAAACGTGGAAATGGGAAATATTTTGGTAAAAATTCTGCAAGATCTAGGATCAAGTGGCTGATATATTTACAAAAGCATTAGGAAGAGAGCTATATGAAAGGATTCGTGTTGATCTAGGAATTATCCGGCTACGATAAATTCTACTCCTTGTTTCCCTTCTGTTGACTAAGTATTCTTATCATGTTTTCAAGCAATAAAAGTGTCTAATCCAGTCTTATATCTCTAATCAAGTACACACCTCAGGCAGAAGCGGTTGGATAGAATAGAAACTTTTATGATAGTACCCTACTTTCTAACATTGCAAAGAAAAAGACATAAAGGGGAGACATACAGGAGGAACCAGGTCCCTTGGATAATTGAGTATATCTTTCTATAACTCAATCATGTGTGAAATTACAAGGGTAATTATATATACATAGCAATGAACTTGTTCCACTTAAATTGTCCAAGCCTTGATTCATAAAGTAAATCAAATAATTTTTGGTGGGAGAAAATCGAACCTTCAATCGTGCACCAATATCATCCTAAAACCTAGTGAAGTTGTCAATCATATCGATAGCTGTCGGCCTTGAAATTTGTCAATCTCCATCAAATCTTCCTCCCACTTCTCCATAATCTTTCTCACCTTCTCAAATCTATTCTAGAAAAGATAGCCAACCTTAGGGATTAGGGTCACACACTCATCTGGAGATCTATTTTTCTCTCTCTGAAATCCCTCTTTGATTCCCAAGTTGTCTTCATGTCTTTCCTATGGCTTCCTCTAGTTCCAAACCCTCACTTTGTTGATTACTCGATGAAGATAAATCAATTCCCTGACTCCCAATCACGAGACTCTGGGGGAACATTCCTCCACTCCTCATTCAATGAAAAATCTCTAAGAATTCATTTCTAAAAACCCTACCTCTGAAAATCCCAACCAAGAAACTACCGATTCTGAACCTCATTCTAGTGTTATACCTAAGGACTCGGATCGAACTTAGGAGTCAAAATAATTGGCGAAATTTCATCCAGGTCAAGATGAACTGTGAGGAGACTCGTGAGGAGTGACCACGAGTCGTGAGGTGACTCGTGGTCCATCAGGGTGGGCAGGACTTGTAGAGAAGACCACGGCATGACCACGAGTCGTGGTCAAGCCTCACAACTCGTGTGAGGTTGCATTAACTGGGCCCGGATGTTTGGCAAGATGGTTGGGCGGTGTAGACCACGGATGGTGACCACGAGTGAGTGGTCATGCACCACAATTCATTAATTGTCCTCAGTAAGTCCCCAGGGTGAATTATGGTAGTTATCTCATGACTCTAGGCCACGAGTCGTTGGTCTATTCACGAGTCGTCCGAGTCCCTTGTGGGGACGGCAATCGGCAAATTTCTATGATTTTAGTAAGGGCTATTCCGTAATTTCTAAATCCTGTGGGCCTATACTACGTTGTTTAACATCAGAAAGGGGTGATTTAAGGGAATATAGACTATCCTAAGTCCCTCATTCATACATGCAAAGGTTTGGGAGAAGTGATAGAAAGGTGATCTAGGTGATTTCAAAGTGTTCTTCATCAATTTTCTCTTGGGCAATCTGGGGAAGTGAAGAACCAGTTATTCTCAGGTATGTAAGGCTATTAATGTGTGATTTCTTCCACACCCATGCCCATCCTCTATGATTTTTTTCAAAAATCTTATAAAGCTCATGGGGGTTTTGTTAGATGATTTTTAAAAGGTCAATGATTGAATAATGGGTTTTGTGATTTTAGATTCTCATCATAATCTATGGGTTTTAATCCAGATTTTTACTATCTAAACTTAGCTATAATTTTATCGATTTTGTTTTCTATGAAATTAAGCCTAAATATGCATGATCCATGATTTATCGATTTATGATCTACTTTTCTATTATTGATACTTGCAAGCCCAACATGAATTATGAGTTAAATTATGCATTTAATCTAATACCTATCATGATTTTATGAATTTTAAGTTATATGTATGATTTACAGTATGTATAGACTTTATGAATCATGAATTATTTGGCCGACTCACGGTCTCTTTTCATGGCTGGATTCATGTATGTACAAGTATGTTTATGATTAACGTGATTTAACTAGCCCATGAATTTCTATGCATGTTATATTATGAGCACTATATATATTTTGGGAGTAGTATCGAACACCGAGTAGGTTCTGGACATAGGTTCTGCCCCGGATCTCATTAACTACGTGCCACCGTAGGTATGTTGGGACCTCGTATGGGACTGTCCCTGGCCCAAATGGCCCATTTCATGGTGATATCACACTTTCATAGTCTCCTACCCTTGGCAAAGTACGGACACACTCCCGGCTAGGGTTACAAGTCACGACTTTTCATGTATGCTCTTATAGGGTATGTCGGTTAGAGAATCTCCCACTTTTTCTCATGATTTTTGCATATTTATGATTATGTATAAGGGCTCAAGTTATGTTAAACAAGGCCTTTCTCTTACGATTATGATTATGATTGTATTACGAATGTTTTGAAAACCTTGAGCCTTATGTTATGGTGCGATATTTATGATTTGAGAATGATGTCCCACTCTTATGATCATTTATGAGATTTCTTAAATATACGTTTATTTAGCTTGCATACTCGGTACATTTTCGTGCGGCCGCATACTTTCTATCTTTGTATCATTTCATGATACGGGACTCGACTCACTCTCCTCAGTAGCTCCTCGAGTCCGCTATCAGCTTATTTGGTGAATACTCATGTTCCTAGGGCCATATGTTCAGACTCTATGTTTTCTTTCGAGTTTTAGAATTGTTTGGTTAGTTGGGAGTTGTCCATCAGTCGTCTTTCATGATTAGAGGCTTTTTAAACTATAAGATTTGTATTCGAGATGTCATGTATGGATTGTGTATTCTCCTTTCTCTGTATTATGACATGTTTACGTTTTCTTATGTTAAGTATTCTGCTTATGTGATTGAATTAGATGTACGCTTATGCCATGGATTGACCTGGGGTATCTCAAGGCTCCTTGTCCCGTGTCTACGATCCAAGTGTACGTTTGGGTTGTGACATCTAGAGAGGCTGTTCAAGAGGAAAGTTCTCTTCCCTCTACTCCAAATTCAAATGGAGAGAAGATTAGTGATTTGAGAAATTCTAAGGGAGAACCTGGAAAAGGAGGTCCATTTGATAGGATGAAATAGGGAAATGATGCTTGACTTTGATGACGGTATCACCACCGACTTTAGGTTAGAAAGATTGATCACCAAGAAGACTTCCAATGCTATAAAGCATATAGAAGTGAAACCCTCACTTGTGAGAAAACCTAGAACTAGGAGTTCTGTCCAAAAATTGATGGTGAAGGAGTCTAAATCTAGCAAGAGAAAGAAGACGAGAAAGGGAAAGGAGAAAACCGAGCAAAACTAGGTTCCTATCAAATTAGAGGGAAAGTTGTGATACGGTTAAGGGTTCAAAATCTACACCACCCACATGCAAGAAAAGGGGTAATCTTCTAATGTTTCTAGGTCAGGGCCTTCTGCAAATTCTTCTTCAAAAGTTAACAAAAACCTGAAAAAATTTCTATTATTGAGAAAGGGCGGTACTATGGTTCACAAAGGTACTAAAGGAAATTATAGATGAGGCTATTTTGGATGAACCTGGTATGGTGAACTGGTGAAGAAGTTGAGGTTTTTGGGTTGGGAACATTTGTTTGTGTATCCTATGCCATATGTTCATGATGGAGAGGTTGTGGAGTATTATGTGAACTTTGAAGTTGTAGATGAAGGGAGAGTGAAGTCACATGTTCATGGGGTTCAATTTAAGCTGTTAGAGGCTATGTTAGGGGAAATTTTTCATGTTGTTGTTGTTGGTTATATGGAATATAACAAAATAAAAATCCTCAGATTGTTCACTCACAATGAAGTTCACATAAGGTCAGTCAGCGATGGGTCCGGGCGAGTGCTAAGAGGAAATGGGGGAGTTATCTGAAGTTGCACTTCGATTTGGTAAACAAATTTCTGCTTCCTCGAATTAAGAAGATGAGGGGCATCCACAGAGATATTTGGTTGATGGAGATGATTGACACAAATCAAGGTGAATCTCCCTTGTTGATGCTCAAACACATGACTCAGTGATAACCCTAGAAAAGGGTGCTCATGGATTGTGTATGGATTCTTTCTAGCTAGTATTAAAGTCAAAAGGTGTGCCTTTAGGTGAAGGGAAGAGGGTCTAGAAAGAAGATGTTTGATAGAAGAAGCTATAGGAATGTGATTGTGTGCGGGTTAGATCGAGTGCGAAAGAAAAGAGTCTTGTGACTCAAATCCTCTTGAATTTACAAAAACGGCACAAGCTTGTGTGGTGACATTAGAAAGAATGCATAGCTAAAATATGAACTGAAAGGTGGAAACTAATGAGATATCGAATTTTTGAAGGAAAAGATGTTTGAAGAATAGAGGCTGCATAACGAAGAATTGACAAGCTTCTTTCCTTAGTTGATAAGACCACCACCACTCCCCCTTTTGTCTAGCGTAGGATCTGGTTCTTTTTTTTTGTTCTATCTTTTTGTTCCCTCCACAGGACATCAATATGTTGTAATTACTTGCAAAATATTAATGACATGGTTGTGTTTTGGATTGTCTACACACTTATCACGGTTCGTATTTATGTTTAACTTTATACCAAATATTAGATGGCTATTATTATCAGTACCTTTTTGACATCTGTTATGTCTTCTTGTTCTAATAGTGTAGCTAACGGCCATGGATTGAATTATTATTACAAATTGCTTAGTTTATATGGTTCTTTGTCTAAAAACTTTTCAATGATGTCGAGAAGAGGAAAGTCAAAAGGGGTAGATAGGAGGGGTGCATGTTTCTCATCATCAAAAAAAAGGAGAATTTGTTAATATGTGAAGGTTTTGATGATGACTTGGTGAATTAGGTCCGTGTAGGTATTCACGTTTTGCATGTTACGTACGAGCTTTTGGTATACAACTTTAAGATAACTCATGGCCCGATGAAGTGAACCGACTAGGTTCCTTTGCATAAAGTGGTTATATTATCACGAGGTGCATGTGAAGATAGGAGATTTAGATAAGAACAAGCAGTGAGGGCTAATATTTAGATAAGGAAAATTACTAAAGCCCAAACGAGTAAGAAAATATTCAAGCGTGAAAAAAGAAAAGCAGGAGATTCACTTTCCTTCGGGGAGACAAAGATCTAAATGAGGTGTTGGAGTAGGAGTCTTCAAGGCAGCGGGCACATATATATTAAGACGGGGATGAACACATTGAGGTAGATGATTGCAAGCAAGAAAGCAGTATTTACTCTTCCAGCAATTGTTATTGAGCAAAGGCAAGGTGAAGTTCGATATTGAAGATTGTGGTGTACGAGTTCATTATGTTGATGTGTGGTTGTTGTTCTAAGTCTAAGTAACTAAGTTCTAATTCTTGGTGCATTACGGTGTTGTTACTTGACATTCTAACTTGAGGAAGCTGAGAATGAATTTATTGATTAGAGCTGGTCAGTGATTATGTGTTACAAAGAGTTAGTCCGTCGGTGATTGTGAGATACTAGAGTAAATTCTTTTGATTATAGAGTTGTAATTTAAAAATAAATTACAAAGTTAAAAAATGAAAATAAAAAATCTTGAGTAAGGAGGAGGTCATCAAAGAAGGCAGAAGGTTTAATGCAATTAATCCTTTCTAACTTATTTGGAATATTTATAGGGAGTAGTGATTTATGATGTTTTTCATTTTCTGAAATACAGAGAAAACTTTCAGTTATGGTGAGACTTAGTTTCGTGAAAGAAAATTGACTATTTGAATAACGTGCGTTTCTACATATTCTTATTTTAACTTAAATAGTTTTGCGAAATGTGTCGTCTTCTTCTTCTTCTTGATTTTTTTCTTTTTATTTAGATTTTTATTATATTATTAGTCATTAAGCACTTGCACATATATAGACATTTTGTCAATTATAACAAAGTTGTATCTAAAGACATTAAATTTTTAGTTCTATTCATATTTTTAGAATGTTCCTGACAAACATGATTTTCCTTTATAATTTATTTTTAATCATGTTTTAGCTTTTTGTAATTGTTATATTACTTGTTAGCAAGCATCTATAGATTTTTTAATTGAATCTCTAATGTAGTTTTCATTTTGCCCTTGAAGCTAGCTGCTTATATAGTGTTCTCTACTAAAAAAAATGGTTGCTCTTTATAATAGTAAATTTCTTATATCTAATGGTCAGCCTTGATGTTGGCTTCCGTGATGGGTATATCGACGACTACTGCTCTGACAAAATCTAGCTGAATGCTGAGTAAAGCTTGACAAATGCTAAAAACGTGTTTTTCTACCAAAAAAAAGAAAGAAAAAATTAAATAGTTTTACAAATTGTACTTTCGTTTTTAAATCTGTTATTTTTCACTTTATTTTGATTTTCCTATTATATTGCTAATCACTTAGCATGCAACTTGCGCGTATAAGAATTTCTTGTAAATTATAATAAAATTTGTATCTAAAAATATTAAAATTTTAGTTATATCTATACATTTGGAACGTTCCTAAAAAACATAATTTACTTCTCTAACTTATTTTTTAATCATGTTTTGACTTTTTATTGTCATTATATTACTTGTACTTATTAAGCATGTACCTGTAAGTTTTTTTAATTGAAGCTTTAATGTGATTTATACTTTCCCCTTGAAGTGTATTTATATAGTGTCTTCTACTCAATTATGTTTTGCTTTTATAATGGTAATTTTCTATCTCTGACGATTTGTCCTTGAAGAGGGCTTTCATGATGGGCACGTCGTTAAGTGCAGCTTTGGTGTGTATCTAGTTACAAAAAGAACAATTAGATATCCCGTCCATCTTCTACAGACCTCAATCCCTAAATCGGGATGCATTACGACTCAGCAAGGCAATACCGAATCTGTCTAGCAGCGTCCACCTTCTATGCGATCATTATACGTATAGTTCATAACAGTATATCAATGATTACTTTAATACTTAACTAATTTATTTTATCTAAATTATTTTATGATACAAAAGTCATTCAACTCAGCTATTTTCTGTTTTGTTAAAAAATAAAAAGGTGAAGTTTGCCTAAAAATTGCAGCATTTTCCAGAACAATTTTTTTTGTAATTAAAAAAGTTCATCAACTTTACCTAAATATCATAAAATATCTCTTTGCCAACTTTATTTAATAAAATTGAATGATTTTCTGTGCCAACTTTATTTAATAACTAGTTAATGACTCACGCTTGTGGCGATCATTTAAAAATAAAAGTGGACTTGTTAAAGTGATTATTTAATATAAATTAATTCATAGAAACTAAAAAGATAGAAAAATACTTAACTAATTTTCATCTATAAAAAGACATGTCTAAAGGATCTAAACTAATCAAATCTCTTTATAAGTAAAACTTGAAAGTTTTATAAAGTAATATCGAGTAAAAAAAACTTTCAAAATTATAGTAAATCAACACAAATGAACTCTTTTTCTATCTTTGCTCCCTTCATCAAATGGTCTTCAAAATAATTCTAATAAACAAATAAAAGAATACAACAATCTTGAATTGAAAATCCACAAGCATAAACATAATCGTCTTTTCTCTCATTAGGGTGAAAAATATCTATGGTATATGAATGTAATCTTATCCATAATATTTGTAATTTTTTTAATTTTTTGTTTTTTTAATTTAAATTAAAAAATGTTTCTTTTTTGAGATTTTTTTTGTTAAGTACTCCTAAGATAATTCTAGTTAAACAAACAACAAACACATAAAAAATAAATACAAATGATAGTGCTGCTAGGAACTTCTGAAGTCTCTATCCACTTCAAGAAAAAAGAGATTTTCAAACCATGAAAAAAAATTCTACAACAAATGAAACAAAAAAATATTTCACATGTCACAAAATAAAATACACCTTTAGATTTCACTTTCTACTTCAAATATGCAATGCGAATGATTAGATCACATAACTTGAATAGATTGCATAACTTTACATATGTATCCTTGGAATCATTTTGGTGAGTGAGATGTTCCTACAAGTATCTTTTAATTATTTAGGCATGAAAAATAATATCATCAAATACAATTAAATAAGCGTGTGAATTAATTTTATCCAATTAAAGTAAGTACAACATAATTAGATAAGTATAGGATAAAATATCTTGGAAGTTTAAACATAAAAAAATTATTTAATGTAAAATATTCATGTAAAAAACAGCTCAATATAAACTCATAATATTAACATAATTCGATATCCCATAACAAATTATATATACAAAGAATTTTTTTATTAAAATACAAATTTTTTATATCATAATTATATTATAAAAAATTAAAAAAACTCAAAATTCATAAAAAAAATTATATATATATACTAAAGTCATATCAAATTTGCAAGGGACCTGTTATCTACTTATTACAAAGAAAAAAAGCATGTTTGGTAGGACAACCATTAACTATTACACAAAAAGAAAGCTGTTGGATAAGCTTTTTATCGGGACTTGCATAGATTTGTAGATATAATTATTGAACCAACAAATCTAACTATATTCTTAATCTTGATAATATTCTCCTCCAAAAGTTATATACTTTTGAAAGATCCAACACGATTATGACATCATTTATGGAGGATAAGGCAACATAGGTTATCATCATAAATGAAAAGTGATAGACACGGTGATGATTCATATAGCTAACTTAAGCATGTTGGGGATAAAGACTTATAGTTGTTGTAATGAGATATTATTTATTGAGATACAATAATTTATCCTAACATTACCAAGTTAAATTGGGAAGATACAACTTATATATTTCATACCTTACACAAAACGAAAAACAAAAGTCTTTACACAAAGCAGAAAAACAAAAAGTTATGATGGACTTTCTTGGTATCCTAGTTCTTCCAACTTGAATTTTTAAAATGACTCTTGATTCAATTATGTCTATTCAAGTTGATAAAAGCTTAATCTTTTATTTTAAAATCAATTAGAAATGACATAAATAAAATATTTCATCAATGTCTAATTTAAAGTATATCGAACTTGAAAGATCCACACTTTCTATACAAGAGTCATTCTTGTTCCTCTTTTGTACTCTTTCTTTGTTTCTGTTAGTAGAAGTTCAAATCTTATTGATCACTGAGTATTATATTTAATGAATATATCATATAACCCTTAAATTTCACGTAAAAACAATAATCAAGTAAGATAGTAAGTAGATGACCCTAAGTTATTTACAAAAAAATATTACTATTAAGTATTTACATCAAATATTTCAAGCATACAAGTGCTAAGAATATTTAAAAAAGAGACATAGTAAAAGCAATGGATGAGATTAATGACCATGGTTAAAATTATTGGTGATCTGCAAGATTCGAAAAACCACAAGAATAACATATAAAAAGAAAAGAAAGAGAGTGATATATATTATCATGCTAAAAAGTAAATACAAAAGACCATTTTCTTGTCTAGATTTTAAAGATAATTTGGTACATGGGACTAATTCTCTCTATTGTTCTTTCATGTTCCTCATAAAACCTTCAAAATCACCATCAAAATCAAATATCATAATATAAATAATAAGAACATATGTTCTTCTTCAAATAAGGAGTAATATTACCAATGAATAAGTAACCAAGAAAATTATAATCCATCAAGCATGCGCATCATAAAAAAAGAAAGACATAACCTATTATAAAATAGAAAAGACAACAACAATTTAACAACTACATCCGATTCTTTAAATGAAATGTCAAAAGTTACATCTCCAATTTTACTCTTAAGACTATAGTCGATAAGCTGCAAATCAAACACATTATCTTGTGAAAAAAATTATTTTATTGTGATTAAGTAAATCTATAAATCAACTCAAGTATGCGGTGAAACAATATTGTAGTAGTTTTATTTTCCTACTTTAGAACAAAGTGTTGAAAAAAGACTTACAAAACATATGAGAAAGAGAAAACCCTTGATTCTCCTTTTTATGATCAAAAAGAAAAAGTATTGACATGTATTTCATATTTTGCTCCAAAAAACATAATCACCCCAATATAAACATGTAACTTGAGTAAGGAAGTAAATATTGCTCACAATAAAATTATAAATCTTTGACTTTTGTTTTAAAGTTATTTAGGCCCTATATACATAATACTTGAAGCTTCAGGTACAAACACAGAGTTGGATGAAAAATTACACAGATATCTTCTTTTTCCCATCTTCAAGTCATCTCTCTGTCTCAAATTCATTTGAGATCCTCAAGTTAATCGCAAATCCGTAAATTACTTATATGATCAAAACTTGAAAGTAATTCTATAAAAAAAATAGTAAAATGAGAAGTCCATCATAATACCATGAACATTGACAAATTAGTTCATAAAATTTAAACCCAATAAATCGAAAAGTAGATTTCATCCTTTAAGAGTTGAGCGTTATCTAGAAATAGACTAAGAATTTACAAAGACTCAAACATATATTTCTCATTTTCTGCTCCATACGGCGTTAGTCATGTATAAGAAAAATATTCCGACTTTTATTATAAGTTGACATTCCATTGAAATGTTTTTATTTATTTTATTTGTTTATTGAGAATATAAAAGCATAAATTCTGATTCATGAGTAATAGATGAAAAGGCATGAAGTTGATAGTAATAATTTAAAAACTTTCAAAAAATAAAAAGAATACATGTATTTTCATAGAGAGAGAAAAGTCCTTCTAAGAAAAAAAATTACGGGAAAAAATATTAATTGTTGAAGTGTAAAAGATGAAAAAGTGATGGGTTGTTAAGAATAAGAGTTAATGTATGTGACTTTTGATTTTCAAGAAAGCACCTTATAAGAAAAATAAGTTAAACTCCAAAATATATGAGAAAAAATGTAAAAAAAAATATAGGAAAAAGATAAATAGTTTTCTGATCAATGAAACATGCTACATCATCGGGTTTGATGTCTCTCCTTTATATAAATAAATAAATATATATATTGTTGGGGAAATGTAGAAGATGAAAAAGTGATGGGGTGTAATGAATAGGAGTTAATGTAAGTGACTTTTGGTTTTTAAGAAAAGCACCTTATAAGAAAAAATGGGATTAGAACCGAAAAAAAAAAGAGAAAAATGCAAAAAAATAAGAAAAGATAAATACCTTTTAAGTCAATGAAACATGCCACATCACAGGATTGGGGTCTCTCCTTATATAAATATATAGATTTTAGTATGAGAATTTCTCAATATTATTTATTAATTATTCATATATATTAAAAAGCAAGGGTTACAATAGAATTTGCTATTTTTATTTACTACTAGTAGACTAAATAATGTATTAAATGTAAATTATAATTCACTATATTTAGTAGCAAATAGCTCTATCTCTCCTCTCATGATTCCTTCACTTCTCTCAATTAATAGTTTCCTCAAATCTTGAAATATATATATTAGCTCACTCGAAATACGATTTTCAATTTTACTTCTTTTTTCAATTCTTTCCATCATAAATTGTGTTTTAAGGATAGTAATCCAATTTATCTTTTTGTGTTATTGTTAAAAGCTCATAAAAAAAGTGACGAGCGAAAAAAATATATAGTTGCACCAAAGACAAAAATACATGAAAAGCTAATTAATTAAGAAGAAAAAAATGTGAAGTAGTTTTGTCCTCTTACGTTGCATGCGAAAGGTATTTTATAATGTTTATGATTTAATTTTTTTGTCGGATAAAATTATTTAATTAATACATATTTTGTAAGGTTTATGATTTTGTTTTCAAGTTGACTATCGTATGCTTAATATAATTTTAAGAGATAATTTTGATTATTTTAATTTTTGTGCTACTTATTTTTTAAAAGTGCCGGTAGTATCGAGCCTCATGGTCTTACAAGATCTGTGAGTTCAAAAATTATTTTTTAAATTATTTTAATCAATATCAATTTCTTAACTCTTCTTTTCAAACATAACAGCAGTCATCTCACCTTTTTTTAATGTTCTATAAATTTTTACCGGTGAAAACTTTTCATTTCAATTTATGTAAGGTGCTTAATTAAACATGAAGTTTTAAAAAAAAAAAACTTTTAAAATATATGGTCTAAAATAAATTATAATTTTTTCTATAACTATAAGCCACAAAAAAATAGGTGCATCACAAAATTTGCATCTAAAAGCGAACTTTTAGTTATTATATTCATACTCTTAGAATGTTCGACAAACATAATTTACTTCTATAACTTACTTTTTCATCATGTCTTAAGTTTTTATTGTCATTATATTACTTATAAATAAGCACGGAATATGTAGGTTCTTAAATTGGAGCTCTAATATAATTTGCACTTTTCCCCTAAAACCTACTTATATAGTATCAGTAAGTTTAAATTGAAGCTCTAATATGGTTTGCACTTTTTACCCTTGAAGCCTACTTATATAGTATTCTTTACTAAAATACTTGCTCTCTACAATGGAAAATCACCACAAAGAAGGGGTCAAAATCGATGGACAGTCTTGATTTTTTTCTTAAAATCGATGGATTCAATTATGTACGAATTCTTTGAATTGATTTAAGAAAACTTATAGATCGGTTGATTTAAGTAAACTGCGAGAATGCCTCGGTTAAAGCACAAAGAAGAGTGTCCATCAGTTCTTAAATATATTAAAGTAATTTTAAACTTTACATTTTTAAATAAAATGATGACTCCATCGATTTTTTCAAATGTATAAAAAAAAAATTGTAGTGACTTGGAATCGAACTCAGTATTTACTTGACATTAAAAAAATTCTACCACTAGAACACACATACTATAATGAAATACTATCATTGTTTTTAATTTATATCCTCAACTGCAATTTCAAATGAAACCGGCGTCTACATTAATTTTCTTTTAATTTTTCTTATATAGTTTTGGCACATTTTTATCCGAAAGATATTCAAGGGATGTCCATTGATTTTATTTTTTAAGAAAAAAACCATTGAAAAATATATGGACTTCATCAGTTTTGTGGATCGATTTTAGTCGATTAGTTTGTAATATTGTTTTAGTAGTGAATTTCTTATCTCTAGCGGTCGACCACGAAGTGGACTTCCGTGATGGGTACGTCGTGACTACAACTTTAGCCATATCGAGCTACAAAAAAAGAACACCAAACATCCCATCATCTTCTACTGACCTTAATATCCAAGTCATAGTTAATATAACGGCTCTGCAAGACAATAGTATGTTATTAATCATTTTAAGGAAAAGGACTATTATGGGGTTATGATTGAGATTTAAATGGATTTTGATGGATAAATTCACTTATGAAAAAACCTAGAATCGAGAAAATTAGATCTAAATTTCTTTAGCAAATCCCATTAACCAAGGTGAAAATTAGGTACGATTACAAATATATATTCATTGATTTCTCGATCTAAAGAATATGACTTTGATACTTCCTATTTCAAAAGATTCATAAACATTGTAGGGTTCTATCCTCTTCTTTTGTCACTTCTTGTTCATGGGAATTTTAACAAAAAAAATAACAATATTAGAGTAATTTTTCTTCCCTTGTAAGTCATTTTGGACTTTTTTATCATGGCTCCAATTCGAATTTTGATTCCTCAATTAGATGGGAGAATATTTTTGTTATCGAGCCATCTCACCTTTTTAATGCTCTCCATAAGCTTTCACCGGTGAAAACTTTTTCATTTCTATTTATGAGTGCTTAATTAAGCATGAATTTTTTTAAAGAAAAAGACTTTTACAATATGTAAGTGTCACGCCCCACCTTGGGAGGCATGACTGACACCTAATGCCACTAGGATCACGGGCTGACACAGTGGGCATAGGCACCCCCGGTGCATACTAGTGACTCAAGATCAAGAAAATAAACTGCATATCTGTTGTCAGCTTGACCTCGGGCCAACAAGGCCACGCCAACACCTGTAACAGAAGACAGCTAACCCAGTCATGCATAACATGTAGGGGTCCTATGCGGGCTCGCCATATTGTCTAGTCATAACGAAAATAAAAACAACGGTTATACTAGGCTACATGGTCAACGCATAAAATAAGACATACATGGGTCCCACACTGTCAACAACAATCAACAAATATTATTGTCTGCAAGCCTCTAGGAGTGAAAATATTAGTATGGATAGGGTCCCTGCTGTTACACCCATAAAATGTTAGGTTAGTAGGCTACGTGTGGGTTGTATCGGTAGGAAGCTTGGCGCGTATGGGATGAGCCTCGAAAGAAGATTCAGATGGAAGAAGCACAGGGCGCCCAGGCCATGGCGTGATGGGTAGCGTGGGGGCCACCCCTGCCACCACCATGTATATATATAAGTACTTTGGTTTACTTTGAATCATTCTAACATAAAACCTCGGCCATAGAGAAGGAACACAACTTTGATTACATTTTTATCAAATTACGCTATCCAAAGACCGTCCAAATGCAAATTAACTGAAGTAACAAGTCCTAAGCCTACGGGAAGCATTTCTACGAAGTTATTTCTCAAAATTCGCTCGACATACCGAGACTCCCGCCGAGTAAGATTGTCGAGTACTCCAAATTAATTCTAAACGGCCCACGGCATTAGGTAAGCATTTCTCCCTTCTAAATCTGGAAGTAAATTGTGGGTTTTCGGCAGAGTTATTCAGATTTAAATTATAGTTAATATTATTATCGAAAGTTATCGATATTCACTGAATTTAGTATTGAAATTATCCCCTATTCTCTCGGCATAAGGGCTGCAGTTGAGTGGGATCGCCGTTTACAAGTTGAAACTCGCAGTTAAATAAGTTGACATTGGTATGTTAGAAGTAGAATTCCTTCTGCAAGTTATTCCTGTCGTATGGTAATATGACTTATGTCCTTGTAAGAAAGTAAGAAGCATGTATGTTGTGATTATTGCTATTGTTAGTTTAAGATTAGCGTTCTCTATTTAGATTAGGGCTGACCCCACCCTATACCATCATACATTTGTCCAACCTCGAGTTACTAGGCGTGTCATCGCCTACGGGGGCTATTTGGATCACTCCAGGAGCTATATGTTGTCCCAAGGGACTATGAAGAGCCCAAGGGCCATAATGCGATCCATTCCGCAGTGAACTTTTATATTTATGTCATATTGGCATCACGGCCCTCGTCGAGCCTATGTTCCCGAGTGCGGAACTCTGAGAGTCCACCCAGAACTTCGAGACACAACTACAAGAACCGAGTAGGATCAGTTGCAGATCAGGGATTGGTAGGTTGGCTATAATTACACAGTGACTCATTTGGCCTTGTTAAGGGGTATATAGATTGACGAAGATGAAGTCTTGAGATTCAAGGGTCGCCTCCGCATTCCATGTGGCGAGGACTTCGCCAACGGATCACGACATCGTACATTATTCTCGTTACTCCCTTCATCCAGGTTCAACGAAGATGTACCATGATATAAAAGAGATATATTGGTGGCCTGGAATGAAAAAGGGTGTAAGGGAATTTGTAGCACGGTATTCTAGCGCCTGACAAGTAAAGGTTGGACATCATAAACCCGGCAGATTAACGCGGGCGATACCGATGCCTATGTGGAAATGGCCAAGCAATTAACATACTGGACTTTGTGACAGGTTTACCCGTGCAGGGCATAAATTTGATTCTATTTGGGTTATTATTGACAGGGTTAACAAAAGTCGGCTCATTTCTTTCCGATCGGGACTACCTTCTCTTCGAAGACTATGCTAAGTTGTATATCAGAGATAGTTCAATTACACATGGTGTTCCAACATCTATTATTTTTGTGAGGGCACAATTCACAGCTAGATTTTGGCGGTCATTTCGAAAGGTTTGGGGACACGGGTTAATTTGAGCACAACATTCCATCCTCGAACCCAGGCCAGTCGGCCGAGAATGCATAATTGGACACTTGAGGATATGTTACGAAGCGTGTTTTTAGACTTCGGAAGGGATTGGGATGAGCATCTACCTCTTATCCAATTTCATATAATAACAATTATCATTCGGCAATCGAGATAGCCTTATGAGGCCTTATATATGGGCGAAAATACGAGGTCCCCATCGGATGGTTTAGTAGAAGTCGGGGTGTCCGACCCGATATGATCCATCAGTCGAAGAGAAAGTAAAACTCATCGGAAGCGATTTGCTAACAACCTAGAGTCATCATAAATCCTATTCCGATGTGCAGCGTAGAGATTTGGAATTCAATGTTGGTGGCTGGGTATTTCTGAAGCTCTCCCGATGAAAGGCGTAATGAGATTTGGTAATAAGGAAGCTTAGCCCTAGGTTCATTAGTCCATATGTCAGTCCCTCCGAAGGATAGGCAGTGGCATATAAGCTAGAACTGCCTCCAGAATTAGAACTTTTTGTCACTTCTAGTATTTCATGTGTCCATGTTGCGAAAGTTCATAGGGGACTCATCCCAAGTTGTCCCAGGTGAGGACGTTCAAGTTATGGAGAGGTCAGCTGCGAAGAAGTTCCGGTTGCTATACTAGATGACGGGTTTGTAGGTTAGAACTAAAGATGTAGCTTCCGTTAAAGTTCTGTGGAGGAACAAAAATAAAGAAGATGACTTGGGAAGGCGAGGACGATATGAGATCTAGATATCCTCCAATTATTCGAGTTGGCCAAAATATGTGTGAGGTAAGGTTGTTGTTTGCTATTATTTTTCTTGCTTATGTTATTCGTACTGGCCCAGTTTGGTTATCTCTATATGGTGGAATAACTGGTTATAGCATCCTGTGAGATGCCTATGTTATTTTCCTGCGTTTTTAGGTTTTTGGATAGTCCATAATATAGAGGAGACTGCGGTATCCCTTTAAGCTTAAAGATGACATTTCGAGCATAAATGTTCCTAAGGGGAGAGGTATGTTACACCTCGTAAAATGTTAATGGTTGCTAGGCATTACATGTGTGGTTTGTATCGAGTAAAGAGAGCTTGAAGTGTGTGGGAAGAGCCTCTCATAGCCAGGACCAGGCAGGACCGGCGCGCAAGAGGGCAAGCATGACGTGCCTGACCGGCACACGTAAGGGGCAGCGGGGCGCACCTTTAGCCCCACTTGGCACGATGGGCAGCACTGGGTGTGTCACAACCAGAATCGAGACCCGGATCGTAGACACAGGACAAAGGGACCCCAGAGATCCCAAGTCGATCCATGGCGCCACAGCATACATCTAACTCATTCGATAAACTTAAGAAATCATCAATATAAACTCAGCGAGTCTAACTCAACCTGACATTAGAATAAGCATCGAAGCTAAACACATACCAAGTCTGAAAAGCCTCTAATGTGGATGAGTTGATGGGACAAGACCCAACTAACTCAACAATACTGAAACTAAATACGAAGGCTGAAAGTCTGGCCCTCGGGGATGAGGACTCACCAACCAAGTAGTTGCTAACTCGACAACCGATTACGGCGGGTAGAGGCGGGTCTGTATCATGAAATGATGCAGCATATAAGGTATGCGGTCAGTTCTTTGAATGTACCGAGTGTGCAAGGCAAGTAAAACCGTTAAGTAAATGAAGTAAATCATTTAAAACATTTTTATAACATAACATAGCTTTCAAATCTAAGAGGAAAGACTGCAAGAGTTCATTCTGAAATCATAATCTTTTCATAATAGGACAATGCATAGCTTCATAACATCATGGCTAACTCGAATGACTCAAGCTGAAACCTGACATTTATAAGAAAAGCTGAACAATCAGTCAAATCTTGCTTTTAGAATATGCATGTATAAAATGTTAACCATGAGTAATGAATATGCAAATCGAAGTCATATAGACAATGGGAGACTCATATCTTAACCGACATACCACGATAGAGCTTCGTGGTCCCGACTATTATACTCAAGTGAGCAGAGCGGTCCAAAACCTTGTCAAGGCTAAGGAGCTACCATGATATCAATATCAAGCTCATGGGCCATTAGGGATGGGGATAGCTCACAAGGGAAGTCCCAATAACATAACTAGTATCACATACGTTGGCGCGTAGTTCTAGGGGGCGAGAGGTGATCGACCCTTAGCCGCACGGTGCTAGACTCTTCTCCCAAAACATGTAATGCTCTAGATCATATAATAGATCTCAACATCATCTATTGACGAAGCTCAACAATGGAATCATGCATAAA
The DNA here is from genome assembly GCA_018107945.1 of Datura stramonium. Lineage (NCBI taxonomy): Eukaryota > Viridiplantae > Streptophyta > Magnoliopsida > Solanales > Solanaceae > Datura > Datura stramonium. The sequence continues at coordinate 30,021 of JACEIK010009140.1, forward strand.
CTCAACATCGTATGAAACGAAGCTCAATATTGTCATTTGACAAAGCTCAATAATGAAATCATGCATAGAACCGACATTGTATGAAAACAAAGCTCAATGATAACAAACATCTCAATTATAATTCATATGAGAAGCTTTATTTTGAACATACCACAAGCTAAAATATAGTGGGAGCATCTACTCCAAAATTATGTGGTAAGCTTACTTTAGAAATACTACATCATCATACTCGATATAAGGGTCTTTTAAAAATTTTATCATACTTGGATCTACTCAATTCATTTGAAAACAATATCATAATCATGGGTAGCTTTAGAAACATGCTTTTCATCATCAAATCTTATCATCATCATATACCACATCATTCTATTCTTTCATGAACTTATTATCCATGGGCATTTAATTTCATAATTAAAAAACATAATTTTGGCCCGAAAACAATTTAAAAATCTACCCAAGCTTCACAATTCATCAATAAACATAATCCAATCGTACCCATGTGTAGAAATTGAAGAATTATGCAATTGAATAAAGCATAACTTGATCATAGGAATTTATCATACTTAGATAGAGATTGGGCATGGGTAAGGAAGGAAACACCCACTCGTAACCCTACATACATCGAAGGGATTGATTCCACCAAATCTTTGATTACCCAAGAGGAAATTGGATGGAAATCTTGAATACTAGCCTTGAATCACCTCTTCAACCTCTCAAGCTTGCATGAATAGAATGAATGACTTAGAATAGGTTTTCCCCTCTTAAAACCCACTAAAAAACGAGCCTTAACGATGTAGTATAGGCCCACTAAGACTTAGGAATTATGGAAAATCCCTTACTAAAATCGCACAATTTGGCGACTGCCGGTCCCCACGAGGGACTAGACAACTCATGGCTATGAGTCATATGGTTTCACTGCTCAAAATAACTAGGGGACCTCACGAGAGATGCCACCAACTCATGGTGGGTTACCACAGCTCGTGAGTCACCATCCCGTGGCTTCTGCGCCCAATGCCTCCTTGCCAAACAACCGAACTAGGCCATGGGAGACCTTGCGAGTCGTGAGGCCTGACCCGACTCGTGGTCATGCCCGTAGTCTTCTCAACACCTCACCAACCTGTTGGACACAGTCACCTGCGATTCATTTGTGGCTTGGTGCAGTGATTCACCGTTTGACTCACAGGCACGATCCTTAGGTATCACGCCCCGCCTTGGGGGTATGGCCTTTCCTGGTGCCTTAGAAGGACCTGAACTACTAACTGGTGGGCCTAGGCATCTGGTGCACAGCTAGCTCATCTCAGTTCACTGGCCAAGGAGCGCTACTCTGCGAGCATGGCTTCGGCCTCCCGGCCATCCTGAATTCTGCGCCACTGCATGCACACCGTAACAGCATACAGAAACATACTCATAATCAGGAACCTATGCGGGCCGACAAGGCCAACATGCTGTCTAGTCATGAAACTTAGCAAAGAAAAACTGGAAAGCTACGTGGCGGCAGGAGTCTGCTGCTATCAAACTACTTGGCCTCACCACTGACCAACATAAAAACAAAGATATAAGCAACTATACAATTTGCCACGGCCTCACACGACCGGCTCAACTGACCAGGAGATAAAAACATACAATCTGCAAGCCTCTATGAGTAGCAATAGAAATGATCGGGACGGGCCCCGACCTGCCCATCTTGTACATCAAAAGGAAAAGAGCTACACCTGCGGAAATCGGACTCGGATGACGGGCGCGACTCTATAGGCGCATTTTGGAATCACGAGGGATCGCCTCCTCGTCTATGAGTACCTGCAGGCAAGTAATCGGCGCCCTCTTTTTTGGGCGTCGTGCCAGCCCAGTCACTTGGTATGCCAAAAGCAAGCTGAAATAACATAACTGAAAACAGCGGAATATAGATAGCATGTCAGCAAATGCGTATGGAGATAATTGAATGCGAGAAGAAAGCGGTAAAGAACTAGATCATGCTACGTGCGATAAGGCGGAGCGTACCTGTAAACACTGACAGCCACCTTGTCTAGTAACTATTATATAACACATAAATAGATATACAAGTAGCAAGCAAGAGCCAATACCAGCCCCCATAAGCGGATGACACCAAGCAAACAGAAGCAATCTATATACCCCTACTCGGGTCAAAAACACATAAAAATAAGTCCTCCACTCATCTGATCACCCGGAGCTCCTCTACGGCCCCCTGGGCTCCGGCTCGGGCCATAGCCCGCGATATAAATAGCACCGTGTCTGAGTCCGGAGGACTCGTAGAAACATTAACAGATAAATTAAGTTCCGGAACTCTTAACGAGGGCTATCACAATCGGATTTGCACACCGTAATAGCTGTATGTGCGAGACGATGCGAATAGAATGCAGTTTGGAACTCTCAACAGGGCTATCTGAAGTGGGCTGCACCTGTAATGCTAATCAGGCTGCTATGGGGAAAGCTTCATCTCATCTTCGTCCAAGGCGGGGATGGCATGCCACTCCCCAGGAGTGACGTAAACCCACCGCTCAATGGGCGACACATTACCAACCCAGGGCGGGCGCTCAATAAAGGCCCTCATGCCACAACAAGTCTCAACAAGCAAATAGCCATATAAATAGCAAGCATGTATAACTAAAAAAGATTATCTGAAATCGTTTCTTATTACGATCTCTTTACGTACTAAAGCGGATTCTTTCTTGATTATGCGGTCCGAAATCTTTCTTTGCTTGTTGGCTAATACGCGCGGGGATACTATCTGTCTCTATCTGAATGGCTAATCTGTAGCCAATAATATCATCTTATCTGATTTTTACTTTACTAACTTTTATTACGAAAATACGTTTTCTTTTGTTATTCTACCAACATGCTTGCTAATCATACAATAGACTATGCGAATGCGGAATGCTAACTCGCCCTTTGGCGCATGCTTCTCTATCTTTCGGATGGAATACGATATGGCAACGCAAGCCAGAATCTAATAGACTGACTCAATTCTCAACATTCAACTCCGAGTTTCAAATACGGAGTTTACTATGATTCTAAGCTAAGACTTACTAACTGCTGAAGAACAACTTCACATACCTTAACCTCGAGTTATCCGACCGGACGAGGCTCAGTCATTACTTCAGCTATTTCTCCCAATTGCATTCATATAGACATCAATTAGCACTAAATACAACGTTATTCTGAAGGAAGACGTCACTTTCGATATAATTATAGCCTAAACTTGAAGCATCGAAGAAGCAGGTCGGAAGGCTTGCTATTTTGAGAAGTCGGAGAAGGAGAAGTATTCACTTCACAGCTAGGAGCACATTAACACTAGTTTGGAGCAATTCTACTTACCTTGGTTCGGTAGCTCGACATTTCGTCGATCGTATTTCGCGAAGCAAATCCGTAAATGCTCCTCGCGCTAAATACCTCGGTACACGAGGTTAATTTGAGTTTAGACTACGTTTGGCAGCATAATCAAACGATTATTTATAAATCCTCTTCGTCCCTCTTCTGTTTTGCTGCGTTTCTGGAAATTAAATAAGTGATATATCATCACAAACCGAAGTGGGGGCTTTATATACTTGGGCTGGACAGGTCAACGTGTCACGGAGCCAGCGCGGTGGCCCCGCGCCTCCGTGACACGGCGCCATCGCGGAGGGCTCACCGCCGAGCGCCTTCCGCAGTGGTTCAACAGGATTTTCATTCGATCTTTTCTCGGGTCTTTTCTAGCACGTATGGCTTCCAAATATGCTTAACCAACGATGCAGAATAGGCCATTTAGATGCGGGAAATCTTACGGGGTGTAACATTCTCCCCCTTAAAGAACATTCGTCCTCGAATGGAGACGGCTAATTGAAGGCTCGACTTATCTCAACTTACTACTTTTAGGAAAATTTCGGCAGAGACCACATGTATATGGACTATACCAAAAACTTGAAACGCGTAGAAAAGTCCCATACAGGTACTCTACACAATACTATAAAGGATTCTTTGAATGACTAAACATCAATCTTTCTCATTTCATACATATACAATTATAGGAGTCTTTGCATAAAGCATAATATGGACATACCTATCGCGACTAGTGCGGAATAAGTGAGATATCTAGCTTTCATATCTTCCTCAGCCTCCCACGTCATCTCCTCTCGGTTACGTTCTGTACATGCTTTGAAGACCTTAATATCTTTAGTTCTCAATGCGCGAATTTGTACGTCTAGGATAGCTCTTGGAACCTCTTCGTAAACTTGATTCTTCCGTAACACGGATGTCTGGACTGGGACTGCTCTTGGCTTAGTCTCTTAAGCATTTCATAGAATGGATACATGAAAAGCTGGATGAACGGATTCTAATTAAGGCAGAAGTTCAACTCATACGCCGCTTGGCCTATTCTTACTGCGAATCGATATGGCCGACAAACCTTGGGGGTGGAGCTTGTACACAGAATCTCATCACCTTTCATCGGAGACACTTTCAAAAATACCCGATCATTCTGTGAACTCCAGGTTTTACGCCGCACATACGCATATGACCCCACGCGTACGTGCGTCCAATAAGCGTTCTCGATAAGCTTTACTTGTTCTTCTAACTGCTGAAAAATATCTGCTTAATCAACGGCGATTCTCCCTATTTCAAACCAGCCAACCGACGGTCTACATTTTTGCCCGTATAATGCCTCGAAAGGCGCCATACGGATAGGCAGTGATGGTTAACCCATAAACAGAAAGGTTAGAGGGTAAATTCTCATCCCGGCTACCCCCAAAGTCTAGCACACACGCTCGCAGCACGTCTTCGAGCGTCGAATGGTGCGTTCGGCACATTCATCACGTACGAGGGTGGAATGCGGTACTCAAATTGTCTGTGTGCCCGGACCTCTGCGAAACATTGCCAAAAAATCTGGCAAATGGCGTGCTCCTGCGTAGAAATGTGGATATTGGCACTCGTGCAATCGACTATTTCTCGGATATACAACTCGGCATAATCTTGTAGAGAAGGTAGTTCTTCTTGGGAAATGAGGCGATTTTTGTTAATCTATCAACTATCACCCATATAGAATCATGTCTATGTACGGTACGGGGGTAATCACGCCTGAAATCCATATTCCACTTCTTCCCATTTCAGAGAGGCACGGCTATGTCTTGAGTTAGCCACTTTGGTTTCTGGTGTTACGCTCTTTTGTTGGCGGTTGGGACAGGCTGACAAATTCAACGATTTCTCTTTTTATACACGGCCACGGTAATTTCTTGCGTGTCATGGTACATCTTTGTCGCGGGTGGAGAGAATAGCGGGCGCAATGTACCTCGTTCATGATACGCTGGCGGAGGCCTAAGACATACGGAACACATAGGCCCCGGTCTTTACAACGCTGACACTCCATCCTCGGTACCTAAAAATGCGGCGCTTCCCTTGCGGGATTACGTCTTAAGATGGACCAGGTCGGGATACGCATATTGCCAGTTCTCTTACCGCCAACTAGGGCGACACGGCGGTGTTCTAACTACCGCTGTGTTGTCCTTCATTTGTTACGACAGTAAATTGACTAATTGATGTATCACCACGACCAACTCCCATTTCTCGGGTTGCAAATACGCCACACTCCCTAATAGATCTATAGTTAAGGGCGTTTGCTGCTATTGTCTCTTCTTGGCCCGTACAACATATTCATACTCGAGAGAGCTTGGCTATAATCGGCGGTCATACTAACTTATCACGCCGGAGAAACCGACGGGTAATTTACCGATATAGCTAGAGCTTATCGGCTTTCTTTAGCCTTTGCTAAGGCTACTTGTTGCTAAGGATAACCTGAACGACCGTGCGCACCTTGTGCCTTTATCGATCAAAGGATCCTGTTATTGATCATGATCTCTAATGATAAGGCTGCGTAACCTTAAATAGCGAATATAGGCGGGTTGAATGAACCGAATGTGGCGGTAGTCCTAACAATGCCCTAAATGTTCTACTAGAGCATCTGTAGCTCATGCATAGCTAGCGAGGTTGTGGGCATACTTCCCTTTGTTATTCTACTTGAACAAGCGTACAAGCGGAATTTAATCGGACTTACATTCCCAAGCGATCAATCTCACGGATCTTCACGGGGAATCTCGATCTCCTTATCTTGGTAAATAGTGCTAACGAGTACTACCAATTTCTTACGCCTTAGCGTATCCCACTTGGATTTATACTACTATTACAGGAAATTCTCGGTCTTATGACTGTGTTGTGAGGCGGCCTTACGCTAGGGTTACGTATCGAATATCTTATGAGAACCGGGCGAAATACTAGTCGTCGCCGACTACTGGTGTGGTCCCTTTCTTGGGAGTGCACGGGTTTACTGGCCCCAGGATGGTAGGCGACTTGCGGAGTGTTCATGTAATAAGCGCTAGGTTGACTAAGGCCGACTTTCACCTATAAGGCTGGGAAAACAGTGTATGGCCATAACATGCTGGAACAGTGCGGTGTGCAAATCTCACGAGAAGTATGCCTATTCGGTCTCTAATTACGGTTCTAGCACATGCACTAATGTTGCGATCTTTAGGGATGCTTCACCTTTATCTCAGAGCGCCGGCGAGTCGGTGAGACCACCTAAGCGTGCCCTTATTATCTAGCCATGTTCGGGCTAGCCAACTCAGTAGCTTCTTCTAGAGCCTAGATGCGGCAACAACGTATAATTCTATTAACTTAATAGCGCAGAGCGAGATAGTTTCTACGGATTCATACGTAAATCACACTTAACTTGCCCCTTCTTTTCTCTTTTCTCTTTTTTTTTGGCAAGGGGCCCTGCAGTGCAATCTGTATATACTTCCTAGCACTAATCGGCATACGGGTGATTGTAATATTGTTATTCCACACACGGCATATACATTATCGTATATATATATATCAATAACTACGTACAATACATACTGAATTCTATAGTGATACGTAATCTCTGACATGCTTTGCCGAGTCTCATACTGTACATGATATACCGCTTCTACGGTCTAATAATATCTCCTGCCCTCTCTTATCGTTTCCTTAGACTTTCATTCCATTACGGATGTAACAACATGAGCTTGATTATGGCATGCTATTGACATTCCGCCACTCTTACAATGTGGGGTCAACACCCGAACCTTTTGGCCTTACTTGGCATTATATTGAGAGCCCATGACGGTCACGTTGGGCCTTATCTCTAGGCCACACTAGATTAAAATTGTTGTATCGGTAATTTCTTAACTTCTCCATAAGCGGACATACTGCGGCATTTACAAACCGCAATCTTCACGTCGGTCCGAGGCTTAATCATAATACGATATTCTATCAATCGGGGGTAATTTAATTTCCCCAAAATCTGTTATTCTGCTGCTTCCCCTCATGTTGCTTAGGCGAAGACTACGGGGTTAAGAAGTACTGCCTTACATTACTAATAAGTTCTTGGTCAAGTCTCAGTTCATATTTCTTAGAAGCTATGAGTGAGACCCATCTAATTCACATGACCTCTCTATCTTTCGATGTCTGGCCGGATCATATCTATAATCTTGCAGGTATATCTTGTTGTTATCGAGAAATATTGTGGGGAACGGCCTTTTCGACTCAAACTTGACTATTACTAGGCGTTCATTACTTGACGAGGTCTTTACCTGCAACCGGGTAAGCTAGATGCTACTTTCTCTACTAGCTTGTTATCATGTAAGAATTCACGCACAACTACGTAATCCGCGGGGTTCTTTATGCTCACAATAACACTAGGATCGATACGTCGTCTTTGCCTCCTTTATTTGGCAACCTCACCTCAAGTCTTATGCCCTTTACTGTACTAGAATCAAGGTCAAGAGGTGGGAATAGCCCCCTTTTCTTTTTGCATCAAATAAATATATAAGCGTACCACATACGAAAGATGGATTTGGGAAAGCTTGCATTTCCCTCTCTTTCTCTACTCATCGATAGTCGACCTTGTCTGTAATCTTAATCAGATCTTATATAATAATAAATAAGTCGATTCGTATGTTCATTATACTTGACTTCTGTTCGACGTTACCAACGTATGCGGGAAGAGTACCGATTAAGGTATGGCAGTGGGAGAGTCTCTAGTACCTCTCTGGCTGCCGTAACTATCTTGTAACTGGCTGAGTACCTCTTGTTGCTATATCGATCTTACGCACATGGCAGGGTAATGCGTGCAGCTTTGGTATCTATAATCAAGAATACGGTAAGTTTTTAGGGACTCGACCCTATCTTTTGTACCGCTCTAAAGCACGACGGCGAGAAGAAGGAGTAGCCATCCTATCATTCCTCGCAGCCTCCTGCCTATAGTATGTGGTGCACAACACATCCATAGATAAGACTCTACTTGCTTGACTTGCGGGACTCACAGGACACGACACCTTTCGATACCAAGTTTGTACGCCCCGCAGAGAGTATGAGGCGCACACAGTGCCCTAGAAAGGACTGGACTACTAAGCGGTGGGCGAGAGGCATCTGGTGCTGGCTAGCTCTATCTCGGGTTCCTGGAAACAAGGGCTATATGAGGTATGGCTTCGGCCTCAGGCCATCAGGCCTATAGCCACACTGTGCACCGTAATAACGGCCGACCCGGCTGCCTCCTGTCCAGAGGGAACCTATGCGGGCGACAAGGCCACCATGCTGTCTAGTCATACGAAACTTAACAAAGAAAAACTGAAGCTACGTGACCGGTAGGTCACCACCATATCAAACTATGGCCTCACAGGCCAACATAAAAACAAGGTAAGCAACTATAACAGACTGAACGGCCTCACACGACCGGCTCAGCGGCCACGGGGAATAAAAACATACACTCTCCAAGCCTCTATGAGTAGCAATAGAAATGATCGGGATAGGGCCCCGACCTACCCATCTTGTACATCAAAAAGGAAAAGAGCTACACCTCACGGAAATCGGACTCGGATGACGAGGGCGACGACTCTATAGCTGGCTGGAATCATGAAGGGTCGCCTCCTCGTCTATGAAGTACCCTGCGGGCAAGTAATGTGATTAGGCGTGTTTCACTGATGCCAGTATGCAAAGCAAGCGAAATAACATAGCTGAAAACAAGCGAATATAGATGGCATAACTAGCGAATCTGTAAGGCAGGAGATAATTGAATACGAAGGAAATTGGTAGAAGCTGGATCATGCTTTGCATGCGATAAGGCGGAGCGTACTGTAAACACGATGGCCTGCTGTCTAGTAACTAGTACATAGCACATAAATATAGATATGTAAGTAGCAAACAAGAGCCAATACCAACCCCCGTAAACCGGATGGCAAGCAAGCAAACAATCTAATACTCCACAGGGTCAAAACCTACCAAAAATAAGTCACTCCACTCACCCTTGAGCTCCTCTGGAAGCCACCTGGGTCCACCAGAGCTCGGCCATAGCCTCCGATATAAATAACCGTGCAGAGTCAGGAGGACTCTGTGCGGCTCATTAACGGATAAGTGCAGTTCCCCCAGAACTCTCCAACGGGGTTATACGAAACCGGGTGCACTGTAATGCTGATCGAGCTTGCTATGGGGGAAAGCTTCATCCCATCTTAAATTTAAGCTGGGGCGGCATGCCACTCCTTGGAGTGACGTAAACCCACCCGCTCGGTGGGCGACACGATTGCCAACCCGGGGCGGCGAGGACGCTCAAAAGGGGCCTCACGCCACAACAAGTCTCAACAAGCAATAGCAATATAAATAGCAGCGTGTATGGCGAAAAAGATTGTCGAAAGTTGATTTAACATTCTGATCTCTTTCTATACTAAGCGATTCTTTCTTGATTATATTGATTGAAATCTTTCTTTGCTTGTTGGCTAATCATAGCCAGGACATATCTGTCTATACGGGCCAGCTGTCTGTAGCCAATAGCTCATCTGTCTATCGATTTTACTTTACTAACTTTTATTTTGAAAATCTGTTTTTTTTTCTAACATGTTTGCCTAATCATACAATAGACTATGCGGAATGCGGAATGCTAACTCGCCCTTTGAAAGCATGCTTCTCTATCTTCGGGTGAATACGATATGGCACGCGCAAGCCGTGTATTAGACTGACTCAATTCTCAACATTCAACTCCGAGAGTTTCAAATACCCAGGTTTACTATGATTCACAAAGCTAAGGACTTACTAACTTGCCGAAGAACAACTTCACATACCTTAACCTCGAGTTATCCGGCGTCGGACGAGGCTCGTCGATGCTCATCTATTTCTCCCAGCGCATTCATATAGACATCAATTAGCACTAAATACAACATTATTCTGAAGGACGACGTCACTTCCGATATAATTATAGCCTAAATTTAGGCTTATCGAAAGAACGATTCGGAAACTTGCTATTTTGAGAGTCGAAGGGAGAAGTATTCACTTCACGGTAGGAGCACATAGACACTAGTTTGGAGCAATTCTACTTACCTTGGTCCGGTAGCTCGGCGATTCGTCGACCGTATTTCATTGAGCTGAAATTTGTAGGAATACCCTGTTGCTAAGCATACCTCATTTTTGAGGTTAATTTGAGTCTAGACTACGTTTTGCGCGTAATCAAACGATTATTTATAAACCCTCTTCGTCCCTCTTCTATTTTGCTGCATTTACCGGAAATTAAATAAGTGATATATCATCACAAACCCGAAGTGGGGGCATATACTTGGGCACGGACAGGCCCAACGTGTCACGAGCCAACGCGGTGGCCGCCTCGTGACACAGCCATCGTGGAGGGGCTCTGCCACCTTCCGCGGTAGTTGGCGAGCCTACCGTCCCGTCTTTTCCCGAGCCTTTTCCTAGCACGTATGGCTTCCAAATATGCTTAACCAATGTGCGAATAGGCCATCTAGATGCCAGGAATCTTACAGGGTGTAACAGGTTCCGGGGTATAACAGGCGCCGAGGCCCTTGGCGCAGCGTGGGCGTGTGGGGCGCCACCCCTGCCACCACCCATGTATATATATAAAGCACCCTTATTCACTTTGAATCATTCTAACATAAAACCTCGGCCAGAGAAGAGAAGGAACGCAACTTTGATTACATTTTCATCAAATTACGGTTAAACACCGTCCAACGCAAATTAATTTCAGGTAACAAGTCCTAAACCTACGAAAGCATTTCTACGAGAGTTATTTCTCAAAAATTTGCTCGGCATGCGGAACCACGCAAGTAATGATTGTTAGAATTACTCAAATTTAATCCTAAGCTGCCATAGGCATTTTCTAAGCATTTCTCCCTTCGAACTCTAGAAATTGTGGGTTTTCGATTGAAGACTATTCATAGTTGAATTATAGTTAATATTTTTATCGAAAGGTATTGATATTCGCCAAATTTAGTGAGTTACCCCTATTCTCTCAGCATAAGAGACTACGGTTGGGTGGAACCACCATTTACAAGTTGAAACTTCATGAGTTAAATGAAGACGATACTCGAGGTATGTTAAGGAAAATTCCTTCAGCAAGTTATTCCTGTCGTATGGTAATATGACTTATGTCCTTGTAAGAAATCCAGAAGCATGTATGTTGTGATTAGGCGCTACCATTAGTTTGAGATTAGCGTTCTCTATTTAGATTGGGACTGACCCCACCCTATATAGACTTTCGTTATCCAACCTCAGGGTTACTAGCTTTGTCATCTAGCCTACGGGGCTATATGGATTACTCCAAGGAGCTATATGTAGTCCCAAGGGACTATGATAAGGCCCAAAAAGAGGGCCATATCCATGGTTGGACTTTTATATTTATGTCGTATCAGCATCATGACCCTCGTTGAGGCTATGTTCCCGGGGTGTAGTTACAGAATCCACCGGACTGGAGCAACACAACTACAAGAACGGCAGGCTCGGTTAGATCATAGGGACTGGTAGGTTGGCTATATTTACCTGTGGACTCATTTTGACCTTGTTAGGGGTATATATATTGAAGTATGCTCGTCAGAATATGGGGCCGGCGGTTATTCTTTACCCTTACGGGCTTATAGGGGGCGAGAAAGGTTCTTAGATTTGCATTACTTATTACTAACAGTTATACATCAGGTTGTAAGGCTATTCTGGTTGTACATCTATATCCCTCCCTATTGAATTATTTTCGAGTTTCATTATCGGTTCATTAGTCATATTATTACTTCCATACATATTCGGTACATATTGTGCCGACGCCCACCCTTAGACACTAGATTACTTTCCTGCAGAGTACGGATAGACGTGGTTCGAACCTCCTAGTCATCAGTTGGTCCTTAGTCTAATCAGTTCCTTTTCTCAGGGGTTATTATTTAGAAGGTTTGTTCTTTTTGCTGTGCTTATGGGTAGATCGAGGCCTTGTCACATGCATTATTCCCTCTTAAAGTCTTACGGGCTACATATTTCCAGTTGTTAGCTTTTGTTGGTGGCCGTGTGGGGCCTATGTATGTTTTGTTTTGTGTGATGGTCATATAGGGCCTAGTTTAGCTATTAGTTAGCAGCCTTGTCGACTATAGCATAGTTACGGTTGCCTTTTTTCATTATGTTATAACTACCGCAGCATGATGGTCTTGGCCGGCCGCATAGGATCCCTTTTACCGCTTGTTGGTAAGTTGTTTTCTTTTACAAGTGGCTATGCGGCCTTGTCGGCCCGAGCTGTGTTTACAGCGAAAATATAGCTTGTTGTTTTCTTGAATTGGCTAGAGCATGCCAAGATACGCCAAGCCCATCGAGGTGATTCAGATCCCAGTGTAGCACTAGGTGCCAGCCATGTCTCCCAAGGTAGGGCGTGACACCAGCCTACCCAAATGCTATACAAATAGAAGACAGATAACACTCTACAACCTGGAAACTGGAATGAAGGAGCGTGAAAATGCTAACTTCAAATGTTGCTAGGAGATCTGGTCTGTGCGCCTAAACTTGCGGTGTATGCAGCGCCCATAGTTGGGCGTCAGTACAATATGTACTGAATATGTAGACGTATTAGAAAGCTGTTTGAAATGAAAGTAACAAGAAGAGGCGAGAATATAACCTATAAAATTTCTTATTCATAGCTTTGCATCCGATGGAAATCACTATACATATATGAGCTAAAACTATATAACTATACATTCATAGGCTATAGCTAGCAAGAAAAGTATACAAACAAAAATAACCTGACCCCATAAGCCTGGAAGGTGCAACAACACAAAAATAACCTACCGTATTGGCCCCATAAGCCCTTCAAGTACAATCGATCTATATACCCCTACCCGAGGTTCTTATGAATCTACGAGTACCACACAGCCACAGGTCCTTATCGAACTCGCTGGACTCCTGTAACTGTGTTTGAGCGGTGGGCTTGCACCTAGCACACAAGGCTCGACGGGGGTTAGTGATGCCGATATTGCATAAGAATAGAAGCCCATTCATGGATGGACTGTGTATGGCCCTTGGGAATATAGTCCCTTGGGACAACATATAACCACTGGAGCGATCTATAGCCCCGTAAGGTGATGATGTTATCATATAGCTCCTCTGAGCGATCAATAGCCTCATAGGCGATGACACGATTTAGCAACCTGAAGTTGTTCAACGGAAGGCTATCTAGGTGGGGTCCATTCCATTGGCCCGATATATTACATCTTAATCTCCAATCTAGCCTCGAAGGCGTATCGGCTCAAGTCCTAACCACAACCGCTACTTACCCCTAAAATATTTTGTATAGATGCCAACAGGCACACCCCATGTGCCTATATTTGGTCAGAGGATCTGACGATGATCATAACCTGCAATGGTCTAGACTTGTGGGCGAGATGGAATGGCCTAAACAATACTCGAGTGTCATGCTAGAACGGTGATAGCTCATAAGTGAATCGTGAGTCATGGATGACCAACTACTTAGTTTCTTCGCCTAAACAACTGTAGGGCTTTTACTTAATCGAACATGCTCTAAGAAGTCAACCCTAACCTTCCCTAGGTGGTTTACCATAGTTCTTAGCACGAAGGCAATGCGTACTACGTGGTTCTAGTCCCTTAGATCTTAAATTGGTCTATTCAAATTTCATATATCTTCTCTAGCGATTTCTAACCTTGTAGATAAGTTTACCTGGACCTCGCCATTCGCAACAACCTGTACCTAAGTATTTATAAGAGCAGGCTGGGGCATTGACCTCGCATCCAACTACTAATAAGGTTCCCTCCTTGGGGTACTCACGGGTCCATCGACTTATATGCTTGGAATGACTTCTGTGATGGGTATGACAAACTAAGTCACGACTGCAACTAATAGAAACTGGCATTGGCTTAACTACATGGCAGGTTGTCACTCATTTCCCTAGGTAATCCAAGTGCCGCTAACTTTAGGGTTAGACCATTCTGATTACGGCCCTAGAGGTGTCAAGGTACGCAAACCTACGTGCGAGCTTTCTTGGAAATACAAGTTTCAAGCGTAAGTTAGATCGCCCGGCTACACCCGATGCTATCCCAGCAAGTTTGACCCAACAGCTAACCATAACTTCTAAGGCCTTTGGGATGACAACAAAACTTCCCAGGTTTCTACTAGTATTGTGAGAACGAACGAGAGGAGTTCCTATGGCGCTCCTAGCGTGAGTCACACTTGACATACTCTTTCCCGATAAGGGGATACTACAATATACTCTCAATACACTTTCTAGCAGCTAACCACAACCTATATGATCATAGTCTACGGACAGTAGCTAATCACAACATATTTAATCATAATCTACGGACAACATCTAGTTACAACATATAGAATCGTTATCTCCATTCAAAGAACATAGATTCGTATCGTTATCGGCGAAATAACCTCTTAGAAGGGATAGCTTTAACATACCTCGAGTGTCGATTCTCGTTTAACTGATGAAGTTTCAACCTATAACCAGCGGTTCCACTCAGCGTCGCCCTTTGCTGAGAGAATAGGGCTATTTTCAATGCTAAATTCGACAAATAACAACATCTTTTGATAATAATAACTATAATTCATCTCTATTTAACTCGGCCAAAAACCCACAATTTATCGATAGTTTAGAAGAAAATGCTTACCATGTATGGCCGTTTAGAGAATCAATTTGGAGCAATTCCGATAACCTTTACTAGAGTTTGATGATTGATAATCTACCAACTCATTAGGCTCCCTAAAACTTGAGTTTTTGCTTAGTTCTTGAGTTGATTATATTGATTTTATGCTTTTTCTTTTCTTTGTGCGGATGACTAAATGTGAAGAAAAGAGCAAATATTAAGCAAAAGGAGTGAGTAAATCCCGATAAATCCCGGATGGCGGCTTACCGCCCAGGCCGAACATCACCTCGGGTTAATGCCATCGGTGGTTCGCGGAGTATAGCAACGATTTTCAGTCGGTCGCCGAAGGACACAGCATTTTGGAAATAGCGAAGATCGGTGGTTCTTGATAGACATCGCTAAATGCCGAGATTGTCGCCCGATGCCTACTGGAGTTGCGTAAGGGCCGGACAAGACACCGGTGGTTCCACAGTTAAATCGGCGAACACGTTGGTGTCTTCGCCCCATTCGAGAATGGTACTCGGGGTATAATTTCCAGCACGGGAAAGAGATAAAAAGTTTCCTACTTTTAGGATATAATAACTTGAATAGTGCTGTACTGATATATAGAGGGAAGATAAGAAATAAAGATATTGAGAGAGCGCAAATCATATATCCATCATTGTTTCCCTTTTGGGCGAAGAACATTCTCTTGGGAGGTAGGGAGATTCGATTGGTAAATTTGGGAAAAGTACTTTGCTCTATTTCTTCTTTGAATGGTAAGTTTCAGCTATTGTTGGAGATTATTTTGTGAAATTGATTTTTCTACTCTTGCTAGTAAATTCAATGAAGCTATTGATGAATGTGTTTTTGATTTCTTAATTATGTTAGCTAAATCATTAACTAGAGGTGTGTGATGAATACTTAATTGGTCTGGGTATTTCTAGAGTTATCTTCATATTGTTCAAATAAGTGTAAATACGGTAGATTCTCTTCAATCTATAAAAGAATCCATAGATTATGATATGGGTCTATTTATTCTTACTTGATTGTTGCTTGTAAGAGAATAATTAAGTATTGGAAGAGAATTTAATAAGAGATAGTGAAATTAGCTAGAAATAGTGAAATTGCACTCTCATTCCTTATTAGCAACTAATAGCTAAATTAGGTGCAATTGTTGTCAAATCAGCCGGGTTGAGCTAAATTGTGGCTAGAGGTTTGAAAGAACTCTACTAGAGGTAGTTACAGGCTGAAAAGCTATAGTACACATTTTCGGGAATTATTTACACTTGTTGAACTCATAAGATGACCTAGCATGTCCCGATCTAGTTAGTATTTCATCTACACCACACCTCCAGTCTTTCACACTCTTATTAACAACTTTGCTAATCTTAATGTTTCATTTCACTAAATCACCCAATACAATTCTCTACAAATTTTAATTCCCCCAATTTCATTTGATTTTATTTGATTTTATATTGAGTCTCGTGGTGCCGATCTATTTCAATTTCTCCTTCAAAAGAAAGAGAGACTTGCAACTATCATTCCCTGGTCCTTATGGGATTGACCACAACATTCGTGCGGTTGCCATTTTTATACATTGGTACATTGTATATTCTTTGCATGAAGGATGTATTTTGGACATTATCAAAAATAGTCTTTGTTGTCGGGGACTAGCGCTTAATATTCTTGTGGTTGATTGTTAAGTTGAATAATTTTGTATCATAGCTACTTAACGTGAGTTTGTTGTGTTGTTGGGATATCACAACCACATGAGTCATCACTCCCAAGGCGAGGATAGCTTCGGTGGAAGGTAACATGGGGTGATGAAGAATAATCCGGTGATAATAGGAAATTACGGATCCCATGGTCTGCCCGCGACGGTGAGGGGAATGCGGTACAATGCAACATGTCTGCATTTGTTGCAAATGAAGGGACTCTTTGGAAAAGCCAAGTGAGGACGCGAATCGGCATTTGAGAAAACTTCTTGGAGATATGCCAACCTTTCAATATTACAAATATCAGTCAAGAGTCAATAAAGTGAGACTCTTTCCTTTCTCATTGACCTTGAGGGGGAGGCAACAATGTGGCTGAACTTCCTCGGGGATGAATTAGTTATTGGCAAAAGGCTAACCAAGCCTTCTTGGGTGCCTTTTTCCCTCCATCAAGATGCTTAGGCTGAGGATGATATTACAAATTTCGAGGCAAAGAACTGGAGTCTTTGCATGAGGCATGGTTAATTTAAAGAAAGTTGGTTTTTGCCCAAACAAAAGCGGAGTGCTTCTCAAAAGCCATAGGGCCCTTGATTCCAATCAACAAGTCGGTGGCCAACAACCTAGCTGGTGGTTCTATTATGGATCAAACATATGGGTTGGCCAAAGCCCTTCTGAACAGAATGACAAAGGCCAATAGGGCTTGGCACACGAAGAAACAAATGTGTCCATACATGAGATCGACTCAAGTGCATTGGCGAGGCACAGAGTCTCGAAAAGGGGATGAAGAGGATGAGAATCTTGCCAAGATGATGACACAGTTAGAATTGACAAAACATGTGAGCAGGGCCCAGGTGGTGAATGTTTATTGAGAATGCAAGGTCCATTACAATATGATGAGTCATCACCAGCAAAAGATATAAAGAAGAAGAATGGGATACATGGGCAACCAAATGAGAGGTCCTCGACCTAGATTCAAGGAAAAGCAAGGCCATGGCGCCCGTGGGATAACAAAAAGGTTGGAGAAATCGTGAGCCGTAGGGATGGCCTGAAAGAAATGAAAGGTGGGGTAATAGGGAGCAAACCAAGAAGTTGATCACTATCCTTGGGAGTTGAACCCATATGTTCCCCATTCAAAAGTTGGGAATAAGTGATGTGGGTAGATGCTCTATAGTGTTCTAAAGAAAGTGGAGTCAACTGAGTGGGGTGAAAAGGAATTAAGGGGAGGTGTCTAACCTTTCCCAAATGCGAGTTCACATTTAGCCTCAATCAAGCATTTGGAGGCCCAAATGAATCACTTGTCGCTCAAATGACACAGGATGAAGGGAACACAACCAAGTGACACAATGCCTAATCCCAAGAAAAGATGGTCAATGCATGGCTATTGTCGCTAGGAGTGGCAAGGTGATTGGAGATGCCAGGAAGCCTAGTGGAGTTGATAGCACGAAATCGGATGAAGAAGATGAAGTCGACAAAACGCCAAAGACTCCAAGGAATGAAGAAAAGATTGATGAGGAAGGAGAGAGTAAGGATGATGAAATCCTCTCACATGTTGATAATGATGAGGCGGGCATGAGGCCCGATTGATGACAAAAGTTGAATCAAGGAATCTTAGCACTCCTTATCCACAACTGTTGACTAAGAAGAAAAGGATGGTGGTTCAAAAAGTTTGTTGACATGTTTACCAAGTTGTCCATAAATATACGGTTGATCGTGCTCTACTCCAAATGCCCAATTATGTAAAGTTTATGAAATAATTGCTAAAGATGAAAAAGGTGGTTGATGTAGGTAATGGGAAAAAATGCACCATTGTAGTGTGGTGATGATGAGTAATCTTTCCCCCAAACGGGAGGACCTCGGAGCTTTTACAATCCCTGTACAATTGGGATATGTGTCTTTAAAAAGCTCTATGTGATCTTGGCGCTAGCACATAAATGTAATGCCCCTGCTCATTTTCAAAAATTGGGACTCAGAAGCACAAAGCCGACGTCGATGAGGCACATTCATAGCGAATAGGTCCATAAAGACCGGTGGGGGTGTTAGAAGATGTGTTGGTAAGAGTGGACAAGTTTATTTACCTGGCGATTTTGTTGTTATTACGGATTGTGAAATGGATGTAGAGTTCCCATTATTTTGGGAAGACCGTTGTTAGCTACGGGGAGGCGTGGTAGAGCGTGGATCTTGGGGGCTAAATCTCGAGTTGAGTGAGCAAGTCACCTTCAAGGTGTGTCCATCAGCTTAAACTCCAAAGGTAAAGTGGTAGGAATGCTGCAAAATAAGGAGGAGGACAAGGGATTGGAGCTAAATAAGATGGGATGACCGTCGGAAGGAAAAGAGTTGTTGAAAAAAAGTCTCGTCGTGCTACGATGTTAACTAAGGCGCTTCTTGGAAGCAACCCCAAGTGTTTAGTGAATTATTTGATGTCTTTGTTTGTTTTGTTTTGTAGGAGATGTGAAGTGAGCAGAGAATGAGCATGAAGAAAGAGGAATAGCCGCGAAAGTCGCCAGTCAGAAGTGCAGACCATCGTTGAAGGCAAAGGTAAAATAGAAAGCTGGGACTTGGATCGAAGGACAGTGGACCCGTGGCGAGCCGTTGAAGCAAGCTGTGCTGGACCCTTTGGTGGAGTTGTGGGAGTAATACGAAGGACTTGAAACTTGGGCACCGAAATAGCGAATCATTGACAGCTGACTCACTCCGTGAACCGGCGAGTGGATCGCCGGTCCAAAGCAGAGATAGCTGGCACAAAAATACATGAAGAGAAAAGTCATGATAACGCTTCCACTATAATTAACAAGCATTGATCTTGCCGGTCGAGTATAAGGTTGTTCAAAATGGAACTAGAGCGGGCCCACAAAATCCCAAGCTACCTGATCAGCAGCCTATTTTGAAATATTCCTAGTTTCCTCTTTCTCCACCATTTTTCCATTTTCTGTTTGTCTCTCCATTACCCAACAGTCCCACTTCCCCATATTTCTCTCTTTTCAACCTTTCAACTTTCCCACCTTTACACCTTCCACTTCCCACCAGCACACCCACATTAAACTCTCCAGCTTCCCCTCAACCTATCAAACTTCCACCTTTCACCTATAAGCCTCTCCATCCTTTCACTAATACACTCACTTCCTCATATTTCCCTCTTATACTACATATATCTCGAAGTTCCATTGCTAAAGAACTATTAAGCTTTTGAAGTGCAAGTGTGCAAGCAATCCTACACTTTGGTAAAAAGTTTCCTTGCCCTTGTCTTGATTTTCTCATTGGTGCCCGTCTTCAGCAGTAATACTTTGTTTCCCCTCCTTATTGAACTATGAATATGCTCTGGTTGTTGAATGGAATGGGGAATATGTGTTTATGTGTGTGAAATGTTAAAAGGTGATCGGAGTAGCAAATTGAATAGAATGCAACGTTTTGCCCAATAATGACTAGGTGATAGTCTTAAAGGGATAAACATCATGAGGTGTGTTTAAATGGAATGATGAGTTTATTTTTATCTCATGTTGTGTGTGAGTGTGTGTTAATAGGTGCCTTTGATTTGTTAAGTTCGAATTGGGGACGATGGGTGCCCGGCGTTTCGCTGGTCAGGTTCGGCCCCGACTCGCCATGGAATGCTAAACTCACTCTGAAAATTTGGCTTCCAAGCCACTGATTGGATTCCACGTTACATCGACGGTTCACGAATCAGGTGAAGTAATTCGCCGCTTAACACGATACATCCTTTACTTTTCTATTTTCGTAAGGCATTGTGGTGACAAGTGGCGGTCCCACAGAAATTGCTCCCTGCGAACCGCCGGTGCTGTGGTTCTTTAAATGATTGTTTGATTTTCTTGTTTCTCGGTTCCCCCTTAGACTAGTTTTTGATTATTTTAATTTTATCTTCAAATATCTATCATTAACATCAATCTTGCAGAAAAACAAACCATGTCTTTATCAAGGAATACGGGGAAAAGAAAAGGCCCCCGCCTTATCTTCTATGAGGTCAAGGGAAAAGCAAGGCCACTCCATCGCGTGCCTGAAGCAATAATCTTCTGCGTCCCTAACATGCAAAGAGCACTATGTCATCTTCCAAGGCCAATCATCCCGATTGGAGAAGTGATTTGATTTAGCGGGATTGAAGGCGCCTTTCAAACATCACAACCCAAGTGCAAAAGGCAATGGCATGCATTTGCCAACCCTCTCCTTCCTTACTACCCCAGCTTGGTAACGAAGTTCTATGTCTGCTATGGGTGGAAACCAGACGACATCAGCACCGAGCCAAGGTTGATGACTTTCCATGCCACCTCGGTGATTCTAGGAGGGGTGGAAGTTGACATTACCCCAGCGACCATCAACTGCTTATTTTGGGAAGACGAAGTTGAATATGGTACGGACTATATTGCCCGAGTAGTGATAAGGATCAATTTGCTTGGATAGCCTACATCATCGTTGTTGACAATCCTCTACGGAAAGACACTCAATGGGTGGTGAAATCTCTCGCCACGATTTGAAGTTAGGACAAGCTGTGTGATTTTGTGCTGAATCCTTACCCTCTAAAATGGTAGAGGGTCGGCCTTGAAGATGCCATCCTTATTGCCTGCATTATGACGGGAGTCCCTATTAACAGGTATTTGCAAAAGGCTTCATTCGATCCGGCCTTAATGCCCTATGTCGTCTAATTTGGCACTTTAAAAGCTGAGTGCCTCTTTATTCCATGATGAAATACTTCCCTTTGCTCTAAGAGTGATATCTATGATCGTGAAGACGAGTACTATCAATGAAAGAAAGAGGCTGCAAGCCTTTGGAGTGAAAGAGGATCTCATGGGTGGAGCCCGGTCCCCACATCCCCAGTCAAATATGCCCCAGCAGAAGCATGGGAGCCAGGAATCGGGTGACATGCCTCGGCGTGTAGCATCTCCCATTACGTAATCCTCTCCAATCAAGTGGTCTCCTTAGACTTGCATTGGAGATGACAATATACGAAAGACCTTCCAATGATTGGCTAGAGTATCCCACACTGTTGCCAAAACATTAAAGGATCTCAAGTCATTGTACAAGAATGTCGCCTGTAATAGAGGGTAGATGCGGTGGAAGGAAGGTCACTTCACTATGTTGAGGTACAAGAGTGGAAGAATCGAACTTCGACAGAGGTGCCAGTTATGAAGCACCTTGGATGCTATAATAGTTGTTTCTTCCTCTGTTTGGGGTCAATTGATGATCTTTTGGAAAAGGGCCCGGGAGATGATTTTTCTTTGGTCTAGGGTAAAGCGGCGCGATGATGCGGCAGAAGCAGATCGCGATAATGAAGAAGAGTGACCTACTGAGGGGAGTTTCTTGTTCCTTTCCCTTTTACATATTTACATTTGGAACCCAATGTATTCTCTTAAGTGAGGGAGGGATGAGCTCAGTTGATGATGGGGCCAGGATGGATGTTTTGATATTTTTATGTTTTGCTTTGAAATTGATTGAGTAGAGCCTTTGTCGGGCTTTTGTTTTCCTTTGATGATTGATGATTGCCCTTGTCGGGCCCGTGTCCTATTTGGAAAAATGAATGAAATGAATGACTTGTTTGATTTGATGGTTGATAGTTAGTGATGGTTAGTGTTCTTTTTTTCCATTGTAAATAGTAGTGTAGTAATTAAAACTCCGAGGGTTTTCTTTTGACCATGATTCTTTCCAGAGGAGCATTCATTTGTTTTTATTTATTTTTGTTGTCAGACAAGTTAGTATTTTCTGATGATAGATTGGTGGCGCGTCATTCTTAAGGAAAATTTTCATGTTATTTTGAGTCTTTTGTGAAGTTACTTTTGAAGGCACACCGAAAAAATTATCAAAAAAAATAGTGATGTTGCTTCGTAACATAGCATTCTTTGTCATACGCCTGCAAATTCTTTGCTTGACATAATCTTTTCTGTTTGATGTCTGTTTGATATCTACGTGTGTGAGCCGACTGCGCGAACCCTTTAAGGGTGATGCATTGGGTATGAGGAAATTTTTGATGAATCTCATACATTACATCTTGTCTAGAACTTTCACAAACGTGATTCAAGGCGAACTAGATGTAGTTGCGCCAAGAACATGATTTTTAGGCTTTCATTTGTCTGAGTCACTTCACCCTTATGCCCTCCATGAGCATTGATCCTTGTTAGCCAACACTGAGTCTTAGACCCTTTCTTGGAACCATATTACAAGCCTTAAGACCCTTCTTAATACCTCTTTTGGCCCCCATTCACCCTAAATGCTAGTGACAAGATAAGTGATGAAATGAGGCTCGAAGCCTAAGAAAAATAGAGTGATAAAAAATGAGAAATGAGGCAAAAGTCTAAATTTGGGGGTGTGCAGGGGGGAAGCTAAGAATTTCCAATGTGAGGGAGCACCACATTGTGTCAAAAAGTTTCAAATGGTAATCAAAAAAGAAAGACAATTTGTATGAACTTGTGTTTCCTCTTGAGGTGATAAGGCAAGTTGTGAAAGCCAAAGGGGTTATAAGGAGGGTTGTTAAAGAAATGAAAGTAGAAGCAAGGAAAGAAGTGAAACAAGGTGAAGTGAGTGGAAGGAGTTGATGTAGGTATGTTCAAAAGCATTAGGAAGGATCTATTTACGATAACCAGAATTTTCACCCTACCCTTAAGGGGTTATAAGGAGGGTTGTTAAAGAAATGAAAGTCAGAAACAAGGAAAGAAGTGAAACAAGGTGAAGTGAGTGGAAGGAGTTGATGTAAGGTATGTTCAAAAAAAGCATTAGGAAGGATCTATTTACGATAACCAAATTTTCACCCTACCCTTATCGCGATTCTACATCATAACCCACAAGCCCTAAATGATTTTAAGTGCAGCTACTCTACATGAGTGGCGAATTACATGAAGGGCAAGCCTATAGGTTAAGTGTATGCATGAAAATTTCTTTTGGGAGAGTGAGTGTCTCTTCCAAAATATCCCTTGTGTGCATTCAAATAATCACATGACCAAAAGAATAGTGATTATTATGTTGGTGAGTGGCATCATTCCTTTTGGAGACACAAGAGCATTCAGAGTTAATGTGGGAATAGGGCACGAGGAGTGTAAACTCTAAGGCAAACTTTGAATGTGCACTGATTATAACTTGAGATACTATGTGTATTTCTTGGTTGAGCAATGCCCTTGTTGTACTAAATGAATCCTTTTATAATCTTTGATTGGTGGAAAGTGGTAGCCTGTTTGAAACATTTTCATTGTTTTGGTCTTTTGGGGTATTTTCTTCTCTTTCTCGGTAAGCTTGGTGAGCATATTTTTAGATTTTCATAGTTCAGGTGATTGGTGAATTATAATGGTGAATAAAAGTGGCATATTTCTCAGTTAATGAGTTTTGCATTACTTGAGGACAAGCAATTGTTCAAGTTTGGGGATATGATGAGTTGGTAATTTATCAACTCATTAGGCTCTAAAACTTGAGTTTTTGCTTAGTTCTTGAGCTAATTATATGGATTTTATGCCCTTTTTTATTTTTGTGTGCAGATGACTAAATGTGAAGAAAACAGCAAAAATGGAGCAAAAAGAAGGCAGTGAAAGTAAATCGGCGATCCAACGCCAGCCAAAGGCCGAACATCACTGCCTTTGAGGATTAATTCTACCAGCGGTTCGTGAATTGCCAGCGGCGATTCACCGGTCCAGTCGCCTAAGGACACCCAAAGTTTTGGAAAATAGATTGAAGATCCGGTGGTTCATGGATCGGCATCGGATAAACATTGGGTGAACCACTAATGCCCATTGGAGTTGAGTAAGGGCCCAGACAAGACACCCGGCGGTTCAGGGATTGGAACCGGCGAAACCGCCGGTGTCTCCGCCGATTCCAGAATGATGCTTAGGGGTGTAATTGTCCAACACGGGAAAAAAGATAAAAAAGTGTCCTACTTTTCTGGATATTAATAGCAGATAAAGTACTTTGTACTGATATACAGATGGAGAGATAGAAATAGAGATATTGAGAGAGAGCAAAGCATATATTACATCAACGTTTCCTTTTTTAGCTGAAGTACATTCTCTTAACTGAGATAGGGAGATTCTGATTGGTAAATTTGGAAAAAGTACTCTGCTCTATTTCTTCTTTTTAATAGTAAGTTTCAGCTATTGTTGGAGATTATTTTATGAAATTGATTTTTCTACTCTTGCTAGTAAATTCAATGAAGTTATCGATGAATGTGCTTATGAATTTCTTCATCATGAGTAGCTAAATCATTAACTAGAGGTGTGTGATGATGAATACTTAATTAGAGTGGGTATTGCTAGAGTCATCTTCATATTGTTCAAATAAGTGTA